>LBNU01035743.1:50264-65941 GCA_014162995.1 Artemisia annua
TGCTAATCAATAACCCAAAAGCTACTACTTAAACTATGTGTGTCAGGAAAGTAAACTAGGGTTCTACAAGGAAGTTAAGCATGTTACCTAATGATAGTATTAACTCCTTGGCTAGCCTTCCAATTCTACCTATGGACTGTTAAACATTGTTTGTAATTGACCGGGTGATATTCCTAATAACTCATGGAGTGGCTACATATCTCTCCAAATTCTATGACTCTTATCTCCTCCTATGGCATGCACGGCACAAACATAGGATTGTAAACAGGTGGCGTCATGCCGTTAAATACGTACCTTAAAGCCTAGTATGCTTGGCTACTGTTTCCCAAGACGTTCAAGTACGTTACCATAAAGGAAGGTTGGCCAGTTTCTAGCCTAACATTGATGGAAATTCAATAAAAAAAGGAATCAATAGGAGAAACAACGAATTATAAAACTAAACCACTAGTCTATTGAAGTTGTCACGCCTTAATTGATGGACGATAGACACACACATCAACAAGCCTCCAATAAGATCTAATTAATATAATACAAGTTTTCACACAATCATAAGTAGCTACCTAGCGTATTTAGCAAAACATTAATTAATGAGAGCAATTAACATAATAATGGAAGACATATCTAAGATAGAATAACAACCATTCACAACGATGGTTTATGGGTGATTAAGAGCCTTCCAAGTTGCTGGAAAACACCTACCCTAACGGACCTAGAATCGGACTTAGGTTGGGGCTTACAAAACGTGAAGTTATAATGTTTATTTTATAGGCTGATTTTCTGTCGCAACAGGGTTACGCGTCAGCTTCTAACACCTGACGGCCGTTCAGCTCGTCGTTTTCACCAATCGAAGATTTTTTTCGATACCTCTTCGCGTTGGCTTTTGAATCACCCAAATCCGAGTTCGATATGAAGATTTTATTGGCCAAAGACAGCTAACGTCTTACTCCGGCGTGCCAAGTTGTGATTGTCTTGGTTTAACTTGGTGATGCTTCACTTTGGTTTCTTCTCGTGACCAAGCCTTCTTTCTGACGTCGGTCGCTTCTTATATCATCTGACGCCGTCACGGTTGAAATCCTGGACGCCGTTCACTATCAAAAGTCTTCTGGGGACGTCTTCTTGTAAACCTAAGCCCAGACGGCCTCCTACTTCCAAATACACCTGACGCCGTCAGGTGTAACTTCCTCAAAAGTTCTCTGGAGCATCAAATACAAACATAAATCCACCTCTTTTGTCTTCAAGTGACGGCGTCACCTTATGGTGTCTGACGCCGTCAGGTACTGTTCCCAGCATAATTTGAGACTTTGTCGTTTTCTTCACTTTTATGCTCCAAAAACGTCCAAATATGCATGTTTTCCAGAATTCTTCCCAAAAGTACCTAAAATGACAAAAGGAACGATTTAGAGTAATATTTGATCAAATAAATACGATTTATGGCTTAAATGACCCCTTAAAACCGTAACACTTTTCGTCTTATCATAAAGCTAGAGCTAAGGTTTTCTACTTTCAAGTTTTAAAAATTCCAAGTTTTAGTGTAATTTTCCATTTTACTATATTAGTGCTTATCATTGTTTATCTCTGTGCTTTTTGTGCTTATTTAGTGTTTGTTAGTTATATTATTGCTTAAAATCTTAGGGTTGTTCAGTGATTTTCATTGTTGCTCAAAATCTCATTTTCACTGTCAAAATAGCATTAGTGATCATCTTGGTTATTTGTGAGTTAGACTGTTGTTTCTGTGCTTGTTTAGGATTATTACATGATCTTGAGTGGTTAGGATTCATTATCTCAGTCTTGATCAATCATTTGTTTTGAAATTCAAAAACTAGTGCAGTTAAAGGATTGTTTGGTTTTGCTGTCATATCTGTGATCCTTTGTGTTATTGTTGTGGTTCTGTGTTGTTTCATGCTTCTTAGGTGTCACTTAGAACATTTGAACCATAAAAACCAGTGCTTGTTTTTTCAAAAGTCAAAATAGCTTTTAATCTCATTTCATTAGTAATCTGTCAAAGTTTTTGAGTCCAAATTCATCAAATCAGTTCATAAGTTGTTAGGGTTGCTTAATTTCATGTTCTTATAGCATAATATAACATATTCAGTGAGTAAATCAAGATCAAAACTCATAAAAGTCAAACTTTTAGTGTTTTCTCAAAAGTCAAAATTGCATACTCAGTAAAATGGTCAAATTTTCTTTGTGATCCATAGGGTTTAAAACAGATTGGAAATCCAAAGTTTTTGTGGATTTGTGTTATTTTGTTGGTGTTTTAACTTTCTCAAAAAGAAAATCTCAGTTTGGAAACCATTTGCTTATAAATAAGCACTCTTAAACTTAGCTAGTTGGTCTGTAACCTCCCCTGTGTCACAGACTTCTGTCCATTTTCATAAGCTCACACAGAGGTTACTAGTGGACCCCACCTTGTGAGTCTTGGCTTTTTGGAAAGCCCACAAGCTCATCCTTAAAGCTCAAGTCTTGTTTTGCATTTCCAAGTTTGTTTAATAGGTCTGCACATAGCTTCTTGTTTGTCCCATTTCACAGTGTATACTGAGTGGTCAGTATACACTGAGCTTTTTCACCAAACTTCATAAGCTCACACAGGGCTTATTTGTGGGAATTAAGGTTTGATTTTTGGCTTATTTGAAAGCTCCCCAGGTTGGCTTATTGGTTCAAAAGCTCTTTTGGATCTCTGAGCTTATTTGTGGTCCCCACTAGGCTTGCAAGATAGCTATTTGGTCTGTGTGATTCTGTGGCATTTGGGAATTGCTTATTTGCTTATTTTAGCTTGTCCACTGTGCTTTTTCAGTTTTTTTTGCTTAATTTGTGTGCATATCAGTTGTTTGCATCTTTATTTGTAGCTTGTTTGTACTGTAGAGCTTATTAAGAGCTTTTGCATTTAAAAAATTCCAAAAATGTTAGGTCACCATATTCAAACATACACAATCATAGAATCATAAACCAATAAGAAAAGAATAAGATGAAGAAGATGAGAATGGAAGGAACTCTTGATATGTGAAATGATAAACTTGTATTGCTTGAGAACCAACCAGCCTTAATGAAGGCTTATACATTGTTTATATAGGGGAGTCCAAGGGTTACTTACCAAGTCTTAAGATATTACATGCATGGCCCTTGGACTTCCTCACATTGTAACAATACATCATAAGTTTAACTAAACATAAATGATAGAATTGTAAACATAAATAGTCTAACATGCAACCTATTACAAATGTAATGACCGACACTTTTCATTACGTGAAACGTGATCCTAACAAAAAACATAAACTGTTAAGCATTTTAGTGTCCAAAGTACTTATTTTTAAGTTACAAAATGTTTGTCTTTGTTAAAGTTGCTTATTTTCACTGTTAGATCATCTGTCAAAAAGAAAATTCACAAAAATCATCACTTTTAATAAAGTGATAGCTTCTATTTAAGCCATTTGGCTTATTGCTCAGCTTTTTCAAAAAGCAATTTTCATTTTTATAATTTTCATAAGTTCCTGGTCAGTTATAGTATTTATAATCATTTTCTTAGATTTTTATCTGTTAATTTAGTATTTATAATAATTAATAATAGTTAAATTAGTTTTAATTAAAAAACCAAAAAGAAAATCACTTACTGTTTATTTTTAATCACTAGTATCTTTTTATAATTTTTCTAGTTCTTATTAATTAACAAGTATTTTTAGAAATTAGTTTCATAGTATTTAGTGTTCATTTGCTTTTATTCTCATTTAATTAGTTTAACTAGTTTTTAATTAATAATTAAGTAAATAATTAATAAAATAGTGTAATAATAGTTTTTATAAACTTTTTATAATTTTTTAGGGTTCCTGTATTAGCTAATTAGTTTTATAAAATATTTCATAATTTTCTAAGTCATTTTTAGTATTATTAGTAATTTAAATTAGTTTAATTAGTTTGATTAATATAATTAGTAATTAATTAATATTAAATTCACAAAAAGAAAAAAATATTTATTTTCAATTTTTACATTTCTTTTAAGTTATTTTAAAGGTTTAGAAATTAATTTTGCAATTTTCTAGTTTAAATTTGTAATCCTAATTATTTTTAGTTTAACTTTAAATTAGTTTTTATTAACTTTTTAAATAGTTTTATTAAATAATTAATATTTAAATATTAAAATAATCAAAAAAATAATTTTCTTTTTAATTTAATTTTCTTTTAATTTTAAGTTTGTAAAAGTTTCATTTTCACCCCTTCTAGTTTATATTTATTCATATTTTACCTTATTCCCATTTTTCCAGTACGCATTTAGGTTTTTAGGATTATTTGCATTTCTGTATTTGTTAATACTGTTCCAATATCATTTCAAGCAATCAGTAGTGTAAAAATCAATCCAAATCTTTATCTGGTTACTTTCCTCAAATCACTCATTCCAAAACGTTTTCCCAAAACACAATTTCAATCTCGTTGGGACTTAACAACCCGTGAGTAGATTGTGCTTTGAACGGATCATAAATTGATCTCTCCTCTCTCAGATTTGACTTGTTGACCACATCTGGTTAACTGGTTAGTTTGAGAGGAGTCAAATTTTGGCGCCGCTGCCGGGGAGGTTGTTGCGTGTTTTCAAAAACGTTTAGGTTTAGTGGTTTTCAAAACCCTCCTTGTACAAATCACATCACTTTATAAAAATATTTTTTGTAAAAATCATAATCATATCAAAAAACAGTCATTAACACTTTTCCTAAAGTGTTAACAACACCAAAAAAATCATAAACAACAAAACAAATCGTGAAGTTAAATACTTCGATTCTTTAAGATTACAACCTATACAGGTGGAATACGGAGGTTCTGACATTAAATTGCGAACCGAAGAGAGACCCATTCTATCTCTCCCGCCACCCTACGAGTAGTCTTAAAGGAACGATTTCGGTTAACGAATCGATTCCAAAAATAATTTCCAAGTTTTTTTTCACACACACCCAAAAAGCCAAAAACATTTGTTTTCTTGTTAATAATAAATACGTAAAATATTACCACTGCAAATCAAGGCAGAATACAACCCAACTGGGTGTATTACCATTAATAAGTTCCCAAACATAAGATTAAAACTTGTCATTGTACTCTTGTGATTGGTGTACCTTTTTCAAAGAAGCCAGTCACATTGTAGTTATTGGTTTAAGTTCACTGTCGTTTTGCCTCGGTCTAGTTTTACTTGTGATTATTTTTAAAAAATGTTTATCAAAAATACCAAAAATATTCACCTTTACCCTCTCACCTTTTTTATTCTTTATCCCTTACCCTCTGAAACCCTTTGATTCTTTCTATGTCTTATCCCCACCATCTTGATTGTCAATGGTGTGGTGGTCCTTATAATGGTTGTAATTGTCCCAGTTGTAGCATGGTAGAGTCAGGAAACGGGTCTGTCTATAACCAGAATCCCTATTCCTACCATGACACGACTTATTTATTCCATCAGCTCCCACATCATGTGATACCGACACACTCGTGTGAATATTGTGGAGGTCCTCATCAAGGATTTGAGTGTCAGCAGTTTTCTGGTAACACTCATAATTTTAATGACCAATATCCATATAATTCACCAAACCAGACTCAGCAGTTTAACTGTTGTGAGTACTGTGGAGGTCCACACTTTAGCTCTGATTGTCAAAGAAGGAATCCATTTCCTTGTAACAATTATGACAACTCATATCAAAACCAACCTCTACATTACCAAATGATCCAAGCAACTCCTCAATACCTGAGAGATCTTTGTCTAGAGGTTCTTGAGAAATTTAAAGAACATAAGGAGGAGTTAGCTAATATTTCACTTCGCCATGCTCCAAGTTCTTCTTGTGCGTATTGTGGGGGTCCTCATGATGATTTTCAATGTCAACCTTCCGGTTTTGACACATCCACACCCCCACAATTTCCACTCATTCCAAATTCTCGTGGGAAAACTATGGCAGAATTACTTGCTGAAGAACGAGATTCTGGAAAAAGCATGGAAGAATTGCTGGCTGAGCAACGAGCAGCTAAAATACGTGCCAATCTTCGCAATGCTGCTCTATTTGATTATGATGATGACAGTGATGATGAAGATAACGTTGTTATTATTCAAAAAGATTCATCAAGTACATCAGTTGAAATCCCGCCAATCCAAAAATCGCAGGGAGAAAAGACTATGATGGAATTACTAGCAGAAGAACAAATGGAATTTATAAAATCCATGTATGCTAGTACTTCTCAATTCCCTCAATCTACTGTTATCACACCCGAGGTTCCCACTAACTCTCTAAACATGGGGGACGAGCATCTTGTAACTGTTCCTGAAAAAGAATCGGACGAATTCATAAAGTCTAGTGTTGAGAACCTTGTCCCAATCCCAAGTGAGTCACAGGGAATTCTTGAGCATATGTGTGATTTCCCTTCCCCTCTTGAGTGTTCAAAAGATCATTTTGAGACTTTCTCCGATTCTAACGATGATTGTACATCTTATGGAGACATTGAATATGTTGAGGCATCACTTCCACATTCTGATCCTCTTCTTGAGGAGTTCGCCGATGAACTCACTCACATCAATCCACTTCCATCGGGAAGTGATGATGATCTCTTTGATGTCGAAACTGATCTGGGAGAAATTGAAAGTCTCTTATATCATGATCCATCACTCAATTCTCATTCCAACCTCGAGCTCAGTGATTCACATAGTGATGAAAATTCTTTATCTTATGGAGACATCAATTATGTGGAGAATCTAACTTCTGAGCTTGTCAGCCTAGAAGAGAATGTTAATTACCTTGTTCCCGACACATTCAATATGACTTTCACTAATCCTCTGTTTGAATTCGAATCTGAATTCACTTTAATTTCTGATAATCCACTCTTTGATATTCAGAACGAGGAAAGTAATGAGTCCGTAATGGAACAAGGGGTCACAGATTTGCACCACGTGAATAACTCTCTTCACGAGGAGTTCTCCGGTGAACTCACTGACCTTAATCCTCTTTCACCAGGAATTGAGGATTCAATCAATGGGGTATTTGAGCAAAATGATCTACATCATTTGTTACCCGAGATTGAATCATTTTCTTTTGAGGATTTTACCGTGGTTGATATTCCAAAATCATTCCTCTCCGAGGATAAAATCTTCAAACCCGGTATATTACCTTTTGAGGAAACTCACATAGATGAGTTATCTTACAAGACTCCCGATAAGAATTTAAAGTTACAAACCTCATCCGAGGAACTTATAATTCGGTAGTATGATTACTTTGATCTCAAGAAAGATCATAACCCGGGGGGAGATGCACTTATTCATGAGAATTTGCATATTGATGACAAAATTCCCACCCTCCCACCCGGGAAGTTTTCCAAACCACAGAGCTTAACCGATAAAATCCAAATGAGTGCAGCTGCACTTGATCCTGAGGAAGAAGATCTTGTCATGATTGTTATCATGATTTTCTTTCTTTTCTTCACCTACCTGGTGACTTCCTCTCTTCTTCACTCCTTCGGGAATGAAGACACTATCTTTGATCCCGGCATTTCCATTTATCATTTTTTGAGCCGGGTGTACATATCTCATCGGTGTGGAACTTTCACGTACTTCAATGTTTGTCCAAACATCTTGAATGAAAGTCCGATGGAGATTTTCTCATCCACTTGCTTCCCCAAGAACCAATGAATTCGGGGTCGAGTCAAGCTAGCGACTCGGTAAACAAAAACAGTAGCATGCATATGGGGTTTTCACCCTAAGTGTGGGGGTGTTACCCCTGCTGTTGTATATATCCTTAAAAAAAAAATAAAAAAAAAAATAATCATCATCATCATCATTTTAAAAGAAGTGATAGCTTCTATTTAAGAAACTTTAAATATTTAGCTCACTTTTCAAAGTATGATGTTCCCACACTTGCCTAAAATCTAAAATTTTTACGTTTCAAAGTGTCGGCATAATAGCCGGTACTTTGAATATTGAGGGCAATATTCAATTCTAGTGTGGGGGGGAAGTTCTGGCGAATTTGATCACATTTTTACCATCTAAATGCCTTAATTCCCCCATTTTGGCCAAAAATTTTTTCTTTTGGTGTGAGTGCTTTGCACTAAAACGACAAATGGTTATCAGTCCACCATGTCTCATCCACAAAAGGTCTGGCTAATCCGAGAGCAAACGGCTCCCGGTAAAGATATCTCAAATCCGTTTACGGCTTGCAATTTGCCAAAAATTGTATGGTATTCAGCTCACCATATCTTTGAATCGTGAAGAGTTGGCTAGTCCAGAAGCAAACGGCTTTTGGTAAAGACAAATCAAATCCGTTGACAGCTGATGGTTTGCTCAAAATCATATGGTTATCAGTGTACCATGGTTCTTACTTGAACTAAAACATTTGGCTACTCCAGAAGTAATGGTAAAGATATTTCAAATCCATTAAGTTTTCATAAAAGATTGCTAGGGACTAGCAATATTTTAGTGTGGGGGATTGATGAGTGTGTAAATACTCATCATTTTTGTCTTATATGAACTGCCAAAACATCCAAAAACACCCAAATATGCATCAAAATGCTGAAAATATCACACAATTGTGTTTTATATGTTTTAGATGCAAAATGTTTGAAAACAAATGAAAAACGAACAAAGTTTGCATAATTTGCAGTTTCAGTCCCTCAACTTTCAAAACTTGTCAAATCTAGTCCCTAAGCATTTATTTTGAAAGAAAAGTCAACCAAAGTCCTTAGAAAATCACAAGTTGTCATAATTAGTCCATTGGTGAAAATTTTCAAAAGTTAACAAGTTTAGTCCTTGAACTTTGCAAAAGTGTCAAAAATAGCCCCTGGGATTAAAATCTTTTGGAAAATAACAATTATGGTCCTTGTATTATGAAACTTTGGCAAAAATAATCATTGGGTAAAAATTTTGGTGAAATTACAAGTTTGGTCCCTCAAGTTTCAAGTTTGGCAGAAATGGTCCCTGGAATTTCAAAAGTGGAAAAAGTCGACAAAAGTCCTCACACTTTTCAACATTGGCAAGATTGGACCCTGTGAGAACCTTGGAAAAATCTCAAGTTCAAACCCTCAAGTTTCAACAATTTACATAATTGGTCCTTGTGTTAAATTCTAAACCAACCGGACCCTTTGTATTATTAACCCAAAATAAAACCCAAAAATCCAAATCCCAAACAGTCCAACCCATCCCCTTTGGCCCTTCTCTTTTCCTTGGCCCAAAACCACCCCAAGCACCCTTCAGTTATAACAATTCAAACACACACCCCCCGTTCCCACCTCTCCCCTTCTCCCTCCCACTTGCCTGCAACCTGTCACCTCCACCACCCCCCACCATCTCCATCACATCCACCGCCCAACCCACCATGTATACCTACCTAACCCACTACAATAAATGCACCACCCCAAATTGCTATAAAAACAGTTATATCATCTCTCCCATTTTTGGCGCCAAAACTCAATGGATGGCTAGGATTAATTTTGGAGAGCCAATGGTGATGGGAAGTGCTCAGAAGATCAAGTGGAGTCCTTGGGATGACTATAAAAGAAGAAAGGGTGAAGAAGGAAAGCTGTCTAGTCACCTAGTTAAGAATTAGTGTCGAATTTATGTAATCTAAGTTTTTAGTTGTTAAATTTACTTTCAAAAGCTTGTAATCTGTTTCAATATTGTACTTTGATCTTTTGGTAATCAAAAACTCAAGCAATTCAGTTCCAATTCAGTTTTCACATTTCAATTTGAATTTTCTCTTTTAGTTCTAATTATGTCCTAAACTTAGTATTACTGTTCCATAAGCTTACTTAGGTAATAATATATCATAAGAAAACATAAAAGGTAAAAAAATTCAGTAACAAACAATCACAGGGTACCTATGCATTTGACTGTGGAAAGCTTTGGAAGTTGCCTACAATGGAGGGGCAAGATGGACTTTTACCTAGCTTATCTTTGATAAGCTAGGAGCTTGTTGAACATAAAGAAACTCTAGTAAAGCTAGAGCTAAGGTTTTCTACTTTCAAGTTTTAAAAATTCCAAGTTTTAGTGTAATTTTCCATTTTACTATATTAGTGCTTATCATTGCTTATCTCTGTACTTTTTGTGCTTATTTAGTATTTGTCAGTTATATTATTGCTTAAAATCTTAGGGTTGTTCAGTGATTTTCAATGTTGCTCAAAATCTCATTTTCACTGTCAAAATAGCATTAGTGATCATCTTGGTTATTTGTGAGTTAGACTGTTGTTTCTGTGCTTGTTTAGGACTATTACATGATCTTGAGTGGTTAGGATTCATTATCTCAGTCTTGATCAATCATTTGTTTTGAAATTCAAAAACTAGTTCAGTTAAAGGATTGTTTGGTTTTGCTGTCATATCTGTGATCCTTTGTGTTATTGTTGTGGTTCTGTGTTGTTTCATGCTTCTTAGGTGTCACTTAGAACATTTGAGCCATAAAAACCAGTGCTTGTTTTGTCAAAAGTCAAAATAGCTTTTAATCTCATTTCATTAGTAATTTGTCAAAGTTTTTGAGTCCAAATTCATCAAATCAGTTCATAAGTTGTTAGGGTTGCTTAATTTCATGTTCTTATAACATAATATAACATATTCAGTGAGTAAATCAAGATCAAAACTCATAAAAGTCAAACTTTTAGTGTTTTCTCAAAAGTCAAAATTCCATACTCAGTAAAATAGTCAATTTTTCTTTGTGATCCATAGGGTTTAAAACAGATTGGAAATCCAAAGTTTTTGTGGATTTGTGTTATTTTGTTGGTGTTTTAACTTTCTCAAAAAGAAAATCTCAGTTTGGAAACCATTTGCTTATAAATAAGCACTCTTAAACTTAGCTAGTTGGTCTGTAACCTCCCCTGTGTCACAGACTTCTGTCCATTTTCATAAGCTCACACAGAGCTTATTAGTGGACCTCACCTTGTGAGTCTTGGCTTTTTGGAAAGCCCACAAGCTCATCCTTAAAGCTCAAGTCTTGTTTTGCATTTCCAAGTTTGTTTAATAGGTCTGCACATAGCTTCTTGTTTGTCCCATTTCACAATGTATACTGAGTGGTCAGTATACACTGAGCTTTTTCACCAAACTTCATAAGCTCACACAGGGCTTATTTGTGGGAATTAAGGTTTGATTTTTGGCTTATTTGAAAGCTCCCCAGGTTGGCTTACTGGTTCAAAAGCTCTTTTGGATCTCTGAGCTTATTTGTGGTCCCCACTAGGCTTGCAAGATAGCTATTTGGTTTGTGTGATTCTGTGGCATTTGGGAATTGCTTATTTGCTTATTTTAGCTTGTCCACTGTGCTTTTACAGTTTCTTTTGCTTAATTTGTGTGCATATCAGTGGTTTGCATCTTTATTTGTAGCTTGTTTGTACTGTAGAGCTTATTAAGAGCTTTTGCATTTACAAAATTCCAAAAACATAAACTGTTAAGCATTTTAGTGTCCAAAGTACTTATTTTTAAGTTACAAAAAGTTTGTCTTTGTTAAAGTTGCTTATTTTCACTGTTAGATCATTTGTCAAAAAGAAAATTCACAAAAATCATCACTTTTAATAAAGTGATAGTTTCTATTTAAGCCATTTGGCTTATTGCTCAGCTTTTTCAAAAAGAAATTTTCATTTTTATAATTTTCATAAGTTCCTGGTCACTTATAGTATTTATAATAATTTTCTTAGATTTTTATCTGTTAATTTAGTATTTATAATAATTAATAATAGTTAAATTAGTTTTAATTAAAAAACCAAAAAGAAAATCACTTACTGTTTATTTTTAATCACTAGTATCTTTTTATAATTTTTCTAGTTCTTATTAATTAATAAGTATTTTTACAAATTAGTTTAATAGTTTTTACTGTTCATTTTCTTTTATTCTCATTTTATTAGTTTAACTAGTTTTTAATTCATAATTAAGTAAATATTTAATTAAATAGTGTAATAATAGTTTTTATAAACTTTTTATAATTTTTTAGGGTTCCTGTATTAGTTAGTTAGTTTTATAAAATATTTCATAATTTTCTAAGTCATTTTTAGTATTATTAGTAATTTAAATTAGTTTAATTAGTTTGAATAATATAATTAGTAATTAATTAATATTAAATTCACAAAAAGACAAAAATATTTATTTTCAATTTTTACATTTCTTTTAAGTTATTTTAAAGGTTTAGAAATTAATTTTGCAATTTTCTAGTTTAAATTTGTAATCCTAATTATTTTTAGTTTAACTTTAAATTAGTTTTTATTAACTTTTTAAATAGTTTTATTAAATAATTAATATTTAAATATTAAAATAATCAAAAAAATAATTTTCTTTTTAATTTAATTTTCTTTTAATTTTAAGTTTGTAAAAGTTTCATTTTCACCCCTTCTAGTTTATATTTGTTCATATTTTACCTTATTCCCATTTTCCAGTACGCATTTAGGTTTTTAGGATTATTTGCATTTCTGTATTTGTTAATACTGTTCCAATATCATTTCAAGCAATCAGTAGTGTAAAAATCAATCCAAATCTTTATCTGGTTACTTTCCTCAAATCACTCATTCCAGAACGTTTTCCCAAAACACAATTTCAATCTCGTTGGGACTTAACGACCCGTGAGTACACTGTGCTTTCAACGGATCATAAATTGATCTCTCCTCTCTCAGATTTGACTTGTTGACCACATCTGGTTAACTGGTTAGTTTGGGAGGAGTCAGCCCTTATGGAACTTTTGCCTACCGTCGTATGCCATTTGGCTTATGCAACGCTCCTGGCACGTTCCAAACGTGCATGATGTCAATCTTTTCCGACATGATCGGGAAAACGATGGAGGTGTTCATGGATGACTTTTCGGTCATTGGGGATTCGTTCCAATCTTGTCTCTCCCACTTGGAGAATATGCTAAAATGTTGTGAAGACACAAACTTGTGTCTCAACTGGGAGAAGAGCCATTTTATGGTCAAGGAGGGCATTGTCCTCGGCCATAAAATTTCCAAGAACGGGATTGAGGTTGACAAAGCCAAAGTTGATGTCATCGCAAAATTACCTCATCCCACTACCGTCAAAGGTATTAGGAGCTTTTTGGGTCATGCCGGTTTTTACCGTAGATTTATTCAAGATTTTTCCAAAATCGCCCGGCCTATGACTCATCTCCTCGAGAAGGATGCTCCTTTTATCTTCTCACCCGAGTGCATTGAAGCTATTTAAACTTTGAAGAAAAAGCTTACTGAGGCACCGATTCTTGTTGCCCCCGATTGGGACTTGCCCTTTGAACTTATGTGTGATGCTAGTGATTAGGCAATAGGGGCAGTCTTGGGGTAACGCAAATCAAAACACTTTCAACAGATACACTATGCGACCAAAACAATGACCGAGGCTCAGAATCATTACACCACCACTGAAAAAGAATTATTAGCAGTGGTGTATGCCTTTGAAAAATTTCGGCCATATTTGATATTGACCAAATGCATAGTGTATACGGACCACTCGGCTTTGAAGTACCTCTTTGCAAAACAAGATGCAAAGCCGAGATTACTCCGTTGGGTTCTCCTCCTGCAAGAATTTGATATCATAATTCGTGATAAAAAAAGGAGCTGAGAACCTAGCTGCTGATCATCTCTCCCGTTTGGAAAACCCCCAACAAGATGTCTTCGAGAAGAAGGAAATTAATGAAACCTTCCATCTCGAGACACTCAATGCGGTTACCTTTCGTGGAGATTCTATTACTCCATGGTTTGCCGATTTTGCAAATTACCATGCGGGTAACTTTGTTGTGACAGGGATGTCGTCCCAACAGAAGAATAAGTTCTTCAAGGATGTTAAACATTATTTCTGGGACGACCCCTACTTGTTTAAAATCTGTGCCGATCAAGTCATCCGGCGNTCTATTACTCCATGGTTTGCCGATTTTGCAAATTACCATGCGGGTAACTTTGTTGTGACAGGGATGTCGTCCCAACAGAAGAATAAGTTCTTCAAGGATGTTAAACATTATTTCTGGGACGACCCCTATTTGTTCAAAATCTGTGCCGATCAAGTCATCCAGCGATGTGTTTATGGTCAGGAAGCCAATGACATTCTCAAGGCTTGCCATGCTGGTCCCACGGGGGGCCACCATTGTCCAAACTACACCGCCAAAAAGGTGTTTGATTCCGGTTTCTACTGGCCCACGATATATAAGGATGCCCAAGAATTAGTCAAATCTTGTGACGCTTGTCAACGTCACGGGAATATTTCACAAAAGAATGAAATGCCACAAAATGCAATTCAAGTTTGTGAAATCTTTGACGTATGGGGCATTGATTTTATGGGGCCATTTTCGTCATCTCATGGAAATAAGTACATACTCGTGGCTGTTGACTATTTGTCCAAATGGGTTGAAGCGAAAGCTTTTGATATGTGTTAAATTACATATCATTTATTTACCATTTTAAGACTAGAAAGACCAAAAACGCTAACAAATGCCAAAGATATACGTGTTTTTGCATTTCTGATTGTGCAGGTACGGATATGCGTTAATTGGACAAAAAATCAAGAAAACCCGATAACACGAGCACGGGATTGGAAAAGGATTAAAAGCTGGAGCCGGGAAAGCAATTTTCAGGAATTCGTCAAAGATATGCTATATTGGTCAAAGTTAACCTTGGAAAATCATCGTTTGACAAATTCAGTCCTTGGATTAAAATTACAGAAAAGTTCCCTTGAGTTTTCTATTTGGCAAGAACTATCCCTAAACCTTAATTCCTATTAAATTTCTAATCCTAAATCCATAACAAACCCAAAAGCCCAAGTTTCCATTCAGCCCAACTTCCCTTTATAATCCACAAACCCACACACCATTATAAACCCGGTCACATAAGTCAAAATAAATAAAAATAATAATAATGAGATGAAAAACCCGCCACCCAATTTCCCCTATTTCCCCAGCTTATGAACCCTAATAATCCTTTCCCAAAATTAACCCTTCCCAACCCCAAATTACCTCGTATTTAGGGGTAATTGAGTAATCCCACCATCACCTGACAAGCCTGACAACAAAGAATGAAACGTGGCAAGCTTTAAGTGGTCAAGACGCGTCACAAAGAGGATGTGGAGAGCTCTGATTGGCCAAGGGACGTGTCAAGGGATCTAAAACGAATATTCGAAGATGATTCTTATTCGAGATGCTTCTAAACACGCTCCTCCTCACCTCAAGGCTATATAAAGAAGACCTCTCACTACAATTCCAATGGTTAGATAGTTAGTTAACTAGGAGTAGGGTAGTGTAAGCTTAAGAGTAGTGAAATAGAAGCTTCATATAGATTTTAATCCAGTTTTCTAAATCTGTATTTTCAATTGATGTAATGTAGTTTTCAGATATTAATGCAATTCAAGTTCTCTGTTAAATCTCTTTGTCAAAAGTTACTTCGAATTTTCATTCAATAGCTAAAGTGTAATAATCTTTCATTTACTGTTTTAATAAGCTCATTCAAGCTTATTCAATAGCTTGTAGTGAGATTAGACTGTCATATCTGCTGTAGATGTACTTTTTGCTTCAGTCAAAGAAAGTTAAAGGGTGAAGATGATGATGAATCTGGGTAAATTTGGATAGATCAGAAGTTGTTTGGGGTTATTTTGAGCCTATCTAAAAGATAAGCTTGGCTATGTTGAAAATTTCACCCTATTTCAGTTAGGGATGAGACTTTGTAAGTTTCACTTTACATTTTCAAAGTTCAATTTGAATTCCATTTGTGATAGTTTAATTCTTAGCTGCTGTGTTGTT
>LBNU01035743.1:72502-97590 GCA_014162995.1 Artemisia annua
ACCAATGAATTCGGGGATCGAGTCAAGCTAGCGACTCGGTAAACAAAAACAGTAGCATATACATGGGTTTTCACCCATGTCTCTGACTTCTTTCTATTTTCTAACACCCTAGTGTGGGGGAGTGGCCGTCCCCTGCTGTTGTTTACCAAAAAAAAAAAAAAAAGGTGTGTATATATAATTGGTTCCCACACTTAGCTAGAAATGTTATCTTTTACATTCTAAGTGTCGGCATAATAGCTATTGAGGACAATATTCAATTCTAAGTGTGGGGGAGGGAATTCTGGCGAATTTGATCACATATTTTACTTCTAGTGCCCCAATTCACCCATTTCGGCCAAAATTTTTTTTTTTTTGGTATGAGTGCTTTGCACTAACACAACAAATGGTTATCAGTCCACCATGTCTAACCCACATAAGGACTGGCTAATCTAGGAGCAAACGGCTATTGGTAAAGATATCTCAAATCCGTTTACGGCTGGCAATTTGCCAAAAATTGTATGGTGCTCAACTTACCATATCTTTAATAGTGAAGAGTTGGCTAGCCCACAAGGTTATGGCTTGTGGTAAAGGCAGTTAGAAAACCATAATTGGTAATCAACTCACCAAGATGATGACTGAATTCCATCAAAGAGTTGGCTAGTCCAGAAGCTAACGGCTTTTGGTAAAGACAAATCAAATCCGTTGACAGGTTATGGTTTGCTCAAAATCATATGGTTATCAGTGTACCATAGTTCTTACTTGAACTAAAACATTTGGCTACTCCAGAAGTAATGGCTTTTGGTAAAGAAACTTCAAATCCATTAAATTTTCAAAAAGGATTGCTAGGGACTAGCAATAGTTTAGTGTGGGGGATTGCTGAGTGCTCAAACACTCATCATTTTTGTCCAATCTGAACTGCCAAAACACTTAAAAACACTCAAAAATGCATCAAAATACTGAAAATATCTCAGGGATTGTGTTTTATATGTTTCAGATGCAAAATGAGTAAAAACAGTTGAAAAACAAACAAAGTTTGCAAAATTGGCAGTTTCAGTCCCTCAACTTTCAAAACTTGTCAGATTTTGTCCCTAGGCATCTGTTTTGCAAGGAAAGTCACCAAAGGTCCTTTTGAAATCATAAATTGTCATATTTAGTCCTTTGGTGAAGGATTTGAAAATTTACAAGATTGGTCCCTGCAGTTTCAAAATTGGCAAAAATGGTCCCTGGGAATTTCAAAAATGAAAAGCATCTTTTATGGTCCTTGTACTATTGAAGCTTGTCATAATTGATCCTTGATTGAAAAGTTTGAGGAAATTACAAGTTTGGTCCCTCAACTTTGATTTTTGGCAGAAATGGTCCCTGGAGATTCAATTTAGGAAATAAACATCAAGGACCCTTATGGAATTACAAGTTGGCAAGATTGGTCCTTAGGAGAAGTTTTGGGAAAGTGACAACATTGGTCCCTTGAATTTTCAGCTTGGGCAAAATTAGTCCTTGGGCTAATAATCTCTACAAACCAAACCGGACCCTATGTTAATAAACCCAAAACCATAACCAACCCAACACCTTATAACTCCCACTAACCCATATATACCCTTGGCCCATTTACCTCAAAAGCCCACAAAGCTTAAATAATAAACCCCGTTTATTATTTCCCTGGTCAAAAGGTCAAACCCCACAAACCACCCTTATCCCTCCAAAACCACTTCACCTCCTCCATTACCACTCACGTGAACCTCTGCAAACCACCCTACACCCTTCATCATCACCTCTAATCACTGCTAACCCACTATTCCCTCACCCCAGTCCAAATAGTCTCACCCCTAAACAAGTTATCAGACCATGGTTATCATAACCATTTTTGGCGCCAAATCTCACAAACGGTCAAGATTGAATCGTACTCATCCAAAGGTCAATTTTATTGCTGGGAAAGGACAAGGGTGCACCAAAAACCCTAATTCTTCATTATAAAAGGACCAAGGAAGCTGTGGAGAAGATGAGTAGTTTTTAGCTTATTTTAGTAATGTCGAATTAATGTTATATAAGTTTCTAAGTGTTATTTTTAGTATTAAAGTTGTAATCTGAGCTTTCTTAGTGTAACTCAAAGTTTCTATAATAAAAATTTCAAGGTTCTCAGTTTATATCCAAGTTTGCAATTTTTAGTGAAATATTTATTTTAGTGTAATGTATGTAAAAATAGTTGTTCACTGCTTCATTGAGTTCATTTAAGCTTACTCATAAGCTTTTATAAGCTCAGGAGATTTTTTAACAAGTTTCATTATAAAACCTCAAAAATACAAAAAAATATAAACAAATACAAAAAGAAGATGAAGATGAGAAGCTTGGAGCACTGTACATTATGGATGGCAGTGGGTTAGAGCTTCTTGGGAAGCAATAGGAATTGTTACTTAGTCCTTGGTTCACTTGGTTTAAGCAGGAAGCTTTTGTAATCCTTATTTCAATTTCTTTGCATAATACTGTAGAAGTGTTTGTAAGCTGCTAATTTTTGATTATTTGTGTTTAAGTAGTGTATGTTGGAGATAATATGGCCTAATATTGATGGATTGTTAACTAAAAACCCTTGTTGCTATGTTTATCGTGCTAACTGTTAAAATAGCCCTTTAGTGATTCATGATCATTTGTTGTTAACTTTGATGTTGTTATGTTAAAATAAGTTCAGTGAATCATATTTTAACATTGAGGATCCATTCCATGGCCTGAATCAGTAACAAGTCTTGAAAAGTTCATTTTTACCTTTCTAAAGGGGTGTTTGGACTTATCTGTTTGCCTGCATATTTGTAAGTTTCATTAGGTGAAGGTTGCTTAAATATCTTTCTTAGGTTCAGTTTATTGCAACTAAAGCAATAATTCAGTAGTCACTAGGAAAAAAGTCAAAATTAGTTTAATCTTACTATAGCATGCACAGTAGGTTGATTTAGGATCTTAAATCATAGGATTAGGTAAATTAGTGTGTCATTTAGCTAAAACAAGTTCTAAATCATCTAATTATAACATCTAGGCTCTGTTGAGATCAATTGAAATCCATTTTGGTCAAACCTTTGGTAAATCAAAAAGTCAAAATTTTTTCATAACTGTGAAATGGAGATTTTTTATAGATGGTGCACAGTGTTTACTATGGATTGGAACTAAAAAATTCTTGCCATTGTGTGTTCTCTGGTTGCTCATGCATCTGAATCAACAAATGCATTTGATTTTTAAAAACACTTGCTATTCTTAATTTGATCTCAAAGTTGGCCAGTTGATTGTTGACCTCCCCTGCACCATGAATGTTCAGACTTGAACCATTTTTCTAGGACTCACATCTTATTCATTTGTTGGAGTTAAGACTTAAGACTTGGTGTTTTGTGTAGCCTGCTACATTGACTTGTTTGTTGTGCCTTTTGTTTGGACTTAATTGCTGATTTGAGAGCTTATTTCACTCCTTTTATTAGCCTTTTGCCACTGTGAATGCTTGATCATCAGTGTATGCACTGAACTTGTTGATTTATTTTCCTGTGTGATCTAGTGTATATTTGTAGGTGTTTTAAGATGTTGTGTGTTGTTTGAGTTTATATATGTCCATATTTGCTTTTGGATTGTGCTTGTGGGCTTATTTGGCAAATTGCTTATCTCACCAAACTCACTTAACTCAATAAGTTCACCTCTGTTGGTTCCTTGAGTTGCACAAGCTTGTGTGAGCTTATTATTTTGCTCATTCAAGATCCTCTGACTCACCTTGAGTCATTTCATAGCCTGTGTACCANTGTGTGTTGTTTGAGTTTATATATGTCCATATTTGCTTTTGGATTGTGCTTGTGGGCTTATTTGGCAAATTGCTTATCTCACCAAACTCACTTAACTCAATAAGTTCACCTCTGTTGGTTCCTTGAGTTGCACAAGCTTGTGTGAGCTTATTATTTTGCTCATTCAAGATCCTCTGACTCACCTTGAGTCATTTCATAGCCTGTGTACCATTGGACTTAGCTTGTGAGCTTTTGAGCTGGATCTTTGTCACTTATCATTTAACTGCTTGGTATTACCAATCAATGTATTGTACCATTCTTCACAAGCCTCTCATTTGTTCCATACCTAAGCTCTTCCTGAGCTTGTGGGATTTTTGGAAAGCCCACTGAGTGGACTTGTTGATTCCACCCTCAGATTGGTCTTTAAAGCTTTTACACAGGGCTTATTCAGGCCTGCTATAAGCTTCCTCAGGCCTGTCTTAACTCAGTTGGTTTTGAGATTCTTGCTTATTTGATTTTCTTAGCTTTTCATTATATCTCTTTGCTTATTTCCAGTACATTTTAGATAACTAAAGCTCAAATACCCCTTGGTTCAGGCTTATCAGCTTATAGAGAGCTTTTCAAGTTTTGAATCCAATTTTAAGCTTGAAAAGCAAACTGTTAAGCTAATAAGTTTGCATAAGGCTTATTTTAGTTTTTCCTAAGAGTTGTCTTTGTAAAAGTTTCCTAATTTCAGTAGTTTAAAAAGTTTCAAAAAGTAAAATAAAAAATCATCAATATAATTTTTAGTGATAGCTTCTATTTAAGAAGCTTTAGCTTTTTAATTTATTTTCTAATTTTGTTTTATTAAGTACTTAGTTGTTTTCATATTTTTATTGAGTTCCTGATATTACATAGTATTTGTATAAAAAGTTTCATAATTTTATCTTTTCATTTGGTATTTTTAGTAATTAAAATTAGTTTAATTAAGTTTAATTGAAAAACCAAAAATAAAATCATTTAGTGTTTAGTTTTAATCTCTAGCATCTTTTTATATTTTTTATAGCTTTTATTAATTATATAGTATTTTTAGGAAATAGTTTCTTAATTGTTACTGTTAATTTGCTATTATTCTTAATTAATTTATTTTAATTAGCTTTTAATTAATAATTAAGTAAATAAATTCTAAAATAGTTTATTTATAAGTTTAGGAACTTTTTATAATTTTTTAGGATTCCTGTAATTGTTAAGTAGTTTTATTAAAAATTTCATAATTATCTAAATTAGTTTAGTATTTATTTTAATTTAAATTAGTTTAATTAGTAATCAGTAATTAATCAATATTAAATAATTAAAAAGTCAAAAAAAATATTTTTCTTTTTCTTAATATTTTCTTTTGTCATTAGAATCTTAGAAAAGTTATTTTCACATTCGTAGGACTTTATTTGCTCCCGTTTCACTTTTTATTTTGCGCGTTTGTGTTTCTTTTAAATTAAAACGCGCATTTTTAGATTTAACTCACATTTTTAGGTTATCTGATTATCAGTAATTGTTCATATAGTGTTTTTAAGCCATTCTCAATCATAATCTCTTAGTGTAATCATAATAATCAAAATTCTGAACTTTCTGTTAAATCACCCGATCACAAGCACGTTTAAATACCATTCACACCTCGTCGGGACATAACGACCCGGGGATATTCTGTACTCCTTGGTTTAGCATTGGCTAAATAGTTTGACCTTGTTGACCATTCCTTGGTTGATATTGTCTGACTGTTCAGAATCAATCAGTAGTCCCAAGAGGGAGGGCTCCGCCGCTACCCCCTCGCAAAAATGTTGCAGGCGACAACGCCGCGGCAACGTAGCAGGGCCCGAGGGTAACCGCAAGGAACCCAGAAAAGAAAAATCGCTACTCTCTCGTGCATGCCACGATGAGGCAATAACGAGATGGAAGACGATCAAATGCATCCATACATGCCTGAGGTGATTAACCCGTTCACGAAAAATATCCGCAATGCAAAACTGCCAAGAAAGACTCGCATGCTAGATAACGTCCAATACTCTGGCAGCTCCCGTAAGCGTATGGTTTAAAAACGTCCCCCAAGAATCTATAAGAAGCTATTGTGAGCTGAGGGATGCGTTCCTAGATACCTTCCTTAGCATGGAAAGACATAAACGAAGAAACCAAAAAATTCACTGTGCCAGACGGAGTAATAAGGAATCGATAAAGGACTTCACACGAAGGTTCATAAAGGAGAGCAGGAAGGCAAAGGAAGTGCCGGAGGCCGTAAAGATTGTCAAATTCATGAGAAAGTATCAGATCTGGGATTAATATAATACCTACATAGGGAAATACCAGAATCTGTGGAAAAAAATGGTAAGGATGACCATGTCCTACTGCAGGGAAGAAGAAGCAGTTAGGAATCTGAGGCAGCGGAAATGAACTCTACTGAAAAACTTACAAAGACATGGTTATAACAAAGGGTGCGACACCATCCGCGGCACATGTAACACCCGTTCCCCGGATACAAATAGGCCATACCCTAGATGGAATTAACTAAGGACTTAACGTGATTGGCTAGTCAAACCCCGATAGTCAACCTCGTGGTCAAAGAATGTGTTAAAAGGCTATGGAAAATATTATGTGGCATAAATATAAATGGAATGGAGTTTAAGGGACTAATGATGCCTAGTATTAAATTTGTTATAAGTTGGTTGTGGCCAAAATAGAATGAAAGGGACTTAAGGGACCAATTGTGCCAATTGGCTAAAGTTATTTAAGTTAAATAATAGAATGTNAAGGCTATGGAAAATATTATGTGGCATAAATTTAAATGGAATGGAGTTTAAGGGACTAATGATGCCTAGTATTAAATTTGTTATAAGTTGGTTGTGGCCAAAATAGAATGAAAGGGACTTAAGGGACCAATTGTGCCAATTGGCTAAAGTTATTTAAGTTAAATAATAGAATGTAGAGAATTCTAGAGAAGTTGAGAAAGTTTGAGAGTGTGTTTGTGTGTTCCGGTTTTGGAGAAGAAGAAAAGGGATGGAAGAGTTAGCTTTGATGTTAGGAAGAAGATGATGAAGATAATATGCTTATGGTCCTTCCTAGCAATGATCTACCTAAAGTAAGTAACCCTAATCTTAAGTTAATGATGGTTATGAGGTTAAGAATTATGGTTAAAAGTGGGGAATCATCATATGACCATGGTATGATCATATGATGCTGTAGAAAAGATAATGAGCATGTTTGATGGGGTTATGTAAACCCTTATTAATAGTATCATTAAATGTGTTATTAGGTTTTGATGATGGTGATAAGATGATGATGATAATGGAGGATGATGATGGTGAAATAATGATTGTTAGCTTAGCTTGGATTTAAGGTAAGTAAAATGATGATGGCATGGTGTTATATGGACACTAACATGTATGTGTTATGTATGTTATAGATGTGTTGTAAAAGTAATAGATGTTTTAGATATGCTTGTGTGATGTAATGAATGTGAGCTAAGTAGAGATGTGATGTTATGTGTTAAGTGAGACTTGGAGAAATAAACTTATAAAGTAAGTGTTATGATGTATGTGATGCTTATATGTTATGTAAAGTATAATGGTATGTTATGATCGTTTTACTTACTAAGTGTTATTGCTTACCGTTATAGTTAACCATGTTTGTAGGTTATGTATAACGGAGATCCTATGGCTTGGATTATGGAATAAGGATTTGGTTGTGCAAGGATAGAAGGTAGTATGCGTTTAGGAGCTTAGGTAGAATACCGAGCTCTATTTTGAGATGATACCCCCCGTGAGTCATTTAATAGATTGTAATGTGTAGCCAAGTGGCACAACGTATGTCAAGGTAGTCGTAAAGTTTTAGTGGTCAAAATTTGTGTCAAGGTGTGTTTAAAGTGTTCATGCTCAAAGTTAAAAGGGCGTTTGGATTAAGTGAATTTATACCCATTATGGGTTGTAAATTGGTCAAATAAATATGGAAACGTTTTATTATGTTATGTTAATGGTTTTGGGTAAGTTTGATAAGATATGGAAGTGGTAAGGGATGTTTGTTAGGAAAATGGGTCAAAACGGGTTTTGGTACAAAACCCGTCATGTTACTATTCCGAGGGTCATTATAAATGATATTTATGTTGGTATAATGATTTCTGAAAAGTTTCATTAATTGTCGAGTATCAGAAGTATCGTGTTCGAAAAATATGTAAAGTATTGTAAATGTAAAGTTTCTGCAGGTACCATACGGGCATATGAGATATTTCATATGGCTGTATGCTCCATTATGTGGGTTTTTAAGTTCTGAGGTGACCATACGACCATATGAGATATTTCATATGGTCATATGGTTGAGTCAGTGGTTTGAAAGTTTTTGAGAAGACCATACGGCCATATGAAATATTTCATACAACCATATGGTCGGTTTTTCAGATTTTGTCAACTTTCGGAAAATCATATCTTTTAAATCGTAAGTCGTTACGGGTCGTGCCACCCGGCGTTTTAAAGGTAACTGAGTTTAGTTTTATTTAAAAATGGTGTCAAGGTCTGAAATATTATAGATTTTTGTCAATGGTTAAAAGAGTAACGAATGGTTCGTTAAATTGAAGTTGTTTTCGCGTTAAGTTTTAATTTTTGGTATAAGCGGGCACGGGGTGTAACAGCACAACCCGTACGCACCAAAAGACTATCTAGGGGAGCAAGAATGGGGTAAGCCATGGAACAAGGAGACACAGCGCTCCCATAATTAAAAGACGCCAGTAAATACCGGATATACTAGCTCCGGCTATAACGGCAAACCTAAAAAAGGCGATCACGTAACCAGTACGGCGAGTAACGACCGTCAACACGGCGAATTCAGAAAGGTTACTTAACAATCAAACCAAAACAACCCTCAGTACGGCCAAACAGCTCGGAGCTCCAGAAGAAAACTCCCAATTGGCCAAGTGATCCACGGACATGGATAAAATCACACAGCGCCCTGAAAACTGAAAGCCGCTCCGTGGACCAAGAAATAAAAAGTCCCTAGAAATACAAATCCACGCTCCTTCCCAAGGCATCGATATAACCCACCTGTTGACTCCGCGTCAGAACTGACAAGTCGAAAGGACGTCCTAGCCACAGGCTTAGGCACGTGCCTAGGGGTCATAAATGCTCACGCAAAAAATGCCGGAAACGCCTCAATCTTTCGCTATAAATAGCAATCAAAAGCGAAGAACAATCAAACCCAAAATCACTAAACACCAAGAGATCCGAAAATAACGGCGTTTCACTAAACAACCACAAAGATGTTACGACTGCATAAAAAAACAAGGGGGTCTGCCAAAAACAACAATCGCAATTCGTCGACGAAACATCACGTAGTTACGATGATCTTCTATCAATTCATGGCCTGCCCTAATGGGGCATCTAAGGTAGAAACTAATGCAGAAAACCCGAAAAGAAACCTAACTCCGCTCATGTTCTTAAATGGGTACTAATAAAACTTAGTCGTTCTTAAATGACGACTGATAACATCAAAACACAACACTCTCTCAATCCCCTTCATCCAAGTTCCCCTGAACTTCATTCTCCATCACATCACTTGAGCGGTGCGGGTATCATCGTACCGCCTTTCCACAGAGAAGAAGTCTCAACTTCCCCCACACATGTGCACAACCCATCAGCTCGACCAACCGTAAACTGAAAAAAGAGGTCGAGCGCCGCAGACACAAAACAGGTATACTGTGAGCACGTATCCAAATGTGTAACTAGGATCGTGCAATCAGCAACGACCTGGCTCCGGGCCAAGGTCTCCATCTAACACCTGGTCAATGGTGACAAAACACGGGCATCAGTGCATAGGGATGATAAGCATAAAGGGGAAGAACGAGTCACGGGGGTCCGCTGACTGGAGGGACAGAGAGTGGATGTACGTGCGCCTGTAGGGAAAGAGGTAGAAGCACATATGACTGATGCTCCATCATGAAAATGGACATTCGGATGTCAAGAAGCTTCACCCTACAACGTAAATCAACCAAGGAGGGAGTCAAAGTACTTCTAATCCTTAGTTGCAGCCAAGCGCACAAGCGAGACTACAGTTGGCAAGGACACCATGCAAAAAAAAGTGAAAAGCTACGCAAGTGTCCTATAGCATGGTGTAAAATTGCCAATTACTAAAGCAATCGCTAGTATGCAGCTGCCTTGACAAACCAAATCCGCCTGCTAATGGCGCGGCATCAAGGGAAGCTACACAAGATCAGCAAGAAAGGCGTTACAAAAAGTCTCTGGACCACACATATACTCAAGCAAGTATATGAACATAAGCAAGCACAGTGCTCGCTAAGCCTAAAACGCAAGAAGAGCGCGAACACAACCGGAAGCACGCTCAGCGTAAAAACCGAGAAGCGGAAATACAAGTCAAAAGCAAAAAAGACAGACAAAGAAACGAAGACGGAAACTCATATTCGCAAGCATAAAACATCAGTCCAAGGATGTTATAATTATAGAATGTTACGGACCGCTCCGGTGGAATCCATCATAGACTTTTATAAACAATATTTCTATCATTTGTATTACTGATGACATCAAATAATACATTATATTATCATCATTTATCCTATTTAATTGACTTGTTTTATTATATTGTATATGAGAATTGATACTTAATCATTTACTTTAGTAATTCTCAGGTAACAACAAGCAATTTGTGAAACTTGGCGATTTTGGACAAAATATGGAGCAAATTAATCAAGATGGAAAAAGTCTGAAATCAAGGAGATGCGCCATATCATTCTAGACAGATACGCAGTATCATTATAGTTAGATTAATTCGAAGACCATTGCCTGACTTTGAAGAATGCGCCGTATGTAATTATTTCATGCGTTGCATATGAAACTTTGGTAAACGAAGAAGATCCAGCTTGTTCTACTCCAGATACGCCGCATTATACTTTTGACATACGTCGTATCAATATCAAGACTTCACCAAAGACAATCCAAGACGCTGAAGGACATGCACCGCATAGAGATTCAAGATGAAGACGGTGTACAAATATTCCAGAATAAATTAATCTTGGACCTCACGCGAAGTTATCTAGATGCACCGCATCTGCTTAGTTGATGCGCCGCATTGTGCCCTCAGACAGAAGCTATAAATACCCCATGATACATACAAATTTTGTGTGCAACCAAACCCTAAGGAGACGAATTTAGACGAAAAGGCAACACAAGACACACCCCAAACGAAGATCTTAGAGCAGTAAGAAGGTCCTGCATGTGTTTAATTTATTAAGTAGTTTTGTTTTATTGTATTAGTAAACTTTAATCCATCAGGATTGACGGGCTTGTGGCTACCATACTGCTCCCCTTAAAATTGCTTTCCCATCGATTAATAGTTTATATGATGTTTTTTTGGTTCTTTTTATATTTGCATCGATAACCTCTGTTGTGTCAAGCTGTGTTTTGCTTGGGCTGCCATACCCCCTCCACGTTTACTTATCTAGTGAAAATTAGTTAAGTAAAATAGACATAAGTAATTATTAAGGGTTTACTCGCCTATACTTAAGATCCAACGAGACAGATAAGATTACGATACTCATCATATAAAACTATCAATAAAACAAGTGACAAGCTACTTAACCATTGGACAGGCCTTATATTTGTGTCTATTATCTATCTGTCTACGTGTTCGCCATTCGCTGTATTTGTTCTCATTAGTTTTAATTACTGTTAATCTACACAAATCGTGTTAGTCTCTCAGGCTAAAACCATTCTTTGTACCTTATGTTGTGATACCAATTGAGTAGCACCCCAGTGACATGTATGCTTCCACTGGACCCTGTTTTCAGGGTGTTACAGACTCGGTCACCCCGAGTATGGATTAGCATTAAGTAGCTCGTAGGTTTACTCATATTAGTTTAGATATCGTTTCACCATGGAGTCGGGTCGGGTCTTTACCCACTGTCAGCCCGATCTATTGCCTACTAGAGGCGTTTTATGCTTTTTATAAATAGCCCTTCCCACACAAGGGAAGGGTTAGACCTTTCATAATGGGAATTGATTTGCACACTTTGTCTTTTGATTGGGACACTCCAAGTACCGCATCAAACAGTTGTACCATATTTACATCCTGCTTTAATAACTTGTATTGTGAGTGTGTAAATAAAAAAGATGAGTGTGCAAATCATCTCCCTTTCATAATATTACTTCACTTTCTCTCACTAAAAGGCTCCCATATCACTTACTTTCTCTCTCTAGAATTCAACCTTAAGCATCAAAGTTCTCTTGTGTTATGATTATGAAAACTCTACGGATGGGAAAGCAATTTTAATGGGAGCAATATGGCGGTCACAAGCCCATCAATCCTGATGGATTAAAGCTTACTATTACAATAAACAAAACTACTAAATGAATTAAAACACTAATAGGACCTTCTTACTGCTCTGAAATCTTCGTTGAGTGGTGTTTTGTGTTGCCTTTTCATCTGTATTCTTCTCCTTAGGGTTTATTTTGCACTTTTTAACACTTTGTAAAAAATAAAATTCGGCTGTACAATAGAGTATTTATAGTTTCTGTTCAGAGGTTCGATGCGACGCATCAATTAAGTTGATGCGGCGTATCTAGATAACTTCGCGTGGGGTCTAAGATTATTATATTCTGGAATATTCGTACATCGTCTTTAGATGTGGCGTATCTTGAATCTTTATGCGACGCATGTCTTCTGTATCTTGGATAATCTTCTGGTGAAGTCTAGAGATTGATACGCCGTATGTCAGAATGTAATGCAGCGTATCTGGAGTAGATAAGTCAGATCTTCTTCGTTGACCAAAGTTTCATATGCGGCGCATGAGATAAATGCATGCGGCGCATTCTTTAAAGTTGGGCAATATTCATCTAAGTATGATCGTACGGCATCTGTCTAGAATGATGCGCCGTATCAACCTTCAATTCAGTAGACTTTTCCAACTTGATCAATTCAGCTCCATTTTTCGTCCAAAATAGCCAACTTTCACTAAATTCTTCTTTATAACTGAGAATTATAAAAGTAAACGATTAAGTATCAATTCTCGTATAAAATATTACTCCCTCCGTCCCAATTTATTTGTCCAGTTTTGACTTTTGAAGTCTTTATTTTACAACTTTGACCTTAAATATTATCATTTGTGTTATATAATATTTGATGCAAAATATATGAATGGATTTGGTTTTAAATATATTTTCATTATGTATAATTTTCATCAAATATTATATAACATAAACAAAAAAAAATTAAAGTCAAATTTGAAAAAGAAAGACTAAAAAAAGTCAAAACAGGACAAATAAATTGAGACGGAGAGAGTATAAAACAAGTCAAATACATAGGACAAATGATAGCAATAAAATGTACTTATTTGATGTCATCAAAAACCAATCTTTAAAAATTTTGTGTATGAACAATACCCATCATAGATCTATAAGAAGCACAACACCTCTTTCAATATTCAAAAATTAAAAGAAAGAATTAAATGAATATGTTACATTCTCCTTTATTATTTGGTTTAAACAAAATGAAATAAAACAATACAAACCTACCCGAGTCTCATGTCGAGAACTTTAACCGTGACCTTGAGTTTGCATTTACAGTCGAATACAAGGAAAGAAAATATTTTTTTATTTATAAAAGGGTTGTTGGTTTTCACTTCAAACTAAGAAACTAAAACAATATTTGACTAAAGATATAGAAGGGGTATATGTGGTTTTTATGTTCGTGAGATTTCAAAAAAAAATATGTGCGAGAGAGTTGTGATAGTTGTGTGTTTAGTGTGGCTGCTCGAATGTGAAAGAGTGATTAGGTTTAGAAAAATTAGGGTTGAGTAACATTTATATTTCAAGATTTGAGGGGTTACATAGTAAGTTGGGCCAACATAATTTCTATGATATCAAAGTTGATATTGGGCATTGTTATCCGAATTTTTGGCTAGGTATATTTACAAATTCGTTTAGGTTAGGCTTTTCAAATATCCGAACATTAAATTATAAGTGATTTATTTTAGTATAAACAGGACCACGAAGAAATGATAGATTCATTTTAGAGAGTAATTGTGTACAATTTGTTAACTTGGTGAAAGAAAATGAAGAACACAGTTAACAACGTACAATGGTGGCACGAAGCTCATCCTCCTCCACCCCATAAACGACTGCCGCTAGGCACGTATACTCGACTATCTTACTCTTTTATAATGTATGAAAAAAAGTTTTAAAATTTTGAGATGTACTATTATACATGCTAATTGTACAACAATGTTAAGCTAATATTAAAATTGTACTCATTTCTTTAACAGTGTAGAAGAAAAACGTCAATGAATTAATGTTAATTGTTTCTATCTCTTAAGTTATGTAATAAAAGATTACAATAAGCGTAGCATCGCAATAAGTAATTACGATTACAAACTTTTCTTAACTCTTTGTATCCCTTAGGTTCGTGGTTGTTGATTTAGGCTCAGGTTTCTGTTAGGGTATCTGAATCTTAAAAACTATAAGCTTGGTTTCGGTTTACTAATGATCCTTTTTTGCAGTTTTAGATTGAGCAAGTTGGCTTGGTTTTTCGGTTTCACAGATATTTTGAACACACCGCAACTCAAATAAAAATGAATTAAGGAATAAGACATTAGCATTAGAAAGAGTAAAGAGGCATTCCGGGCCGACTACAATACAAGTCATGAGCGATAGCTAAACAAAGCTGGATAGGCTTTTTTATGTTCCAATTCATAAAGCTTAACTAAAGTTAATGTTAGAAAAAACATGTAAATGAAAAACAGTTTTTCATCACAAAATTTAATCACAGGCATGGTTCTAAAAGGCATTCCATGGCGACGCAAAGGCGCGATGCATGACCTCCATGTTAGGCAATAGACCAAGGCATCAGCTCAAGCCGTTGCGTGAGATGAGGCGTGGAAAGGCGCAAAAAGGTACGCTAAAACGTGAGGCGTGACGCTTTTTTTGAATTCAACTACGATGAAAAAGGATTTTTTTTTTAAAGAGATGAAGAAAATTGAATAAAAGGATATTCCTCTTATATAACACTTTTTTAAACTCGATATATATAAAATATTATATATAATATATAAATTTATAAATATTTTTATATTTTTTACCGCTTTAAATCACGTCTTAATAAACGCTAAGGCTTCGAAAAACTTCTAAAACGTAAAGTTTGACCATACCTTAATGCCATACCTAACGCTATCTAAAACCTTGATNCAGTAATAAATAGTTCAAATGAGTACCAGAGATCAAAATGACTGTTGACAGAGATAGTTGATCACTACAAGCTGTATGTGCAAGGAAAATTGAGGTTCCAATTTCAAATCGAAATCCTACTGTGAACGATTGTATAAATCAACCGAGGACATAAAGACACAATAATTGAATTCAAAATGATTTATCTTTTATATAATAAAACAAAACCCCTATTGGGAATTTTTTTCATTTCAAAAAATTGGAACCATACCTTATTTAGTAATAATTTTATTTAAAAAAAAAGATTGTTTTCTTATTAAGTAACATTTTATATTTATCCATAACACAAGTAGAAGATAAATACAAAAAATATAGATAAGATATTTTTAAAAAAAATATTATTTTCTTATTAGGTAACATTTTATATTTATCCACAACACAAGTAGAAGATAAATACAAAAAATATAGATAAGATGCAATTAACAATAGGATTAAAATTTTTAAATAATTATTTCAAAAAATTAAAAAAAAAACCCGCGCGTGCGCGGGCATTATAACTAGTTTACAATAAAATATGATTACAGTATATGATTAAGACTAATGTTAGTCGACATATTATTTATGGATATGATTAATAGTCGACATATTATTTGGGCCCATTCATTGTGTATCATGGGCTTTTTTTCTTTTTCTTTTTTTTTGGAAAGGCAACAATAAATAACAAACCAAAACAAAATAATACAAACAAAGGCATCCATACTCCCTAATCAAGTTAATTAAGAAGGAATGGACCCTGGAAACTAGAAGAAACCACGATAAAAAAAAATGACACACCAAAGGAACAAAACCAACTATGAGACAATAAACCACTTGGGACCACTCAATTGATGGATAGAACATATAGTCATATACTACTTATACAATTATAAAGGACCACACTAATTTGAGAACCAATACAATATACCACATATGAGCACTACTGATACTGTGGTGATGCAGCATATTGTATCTGTCTTAACTTCAGCCTGCATAAACGAAACAAGCTGCACACTCTTACTTGTTTGACTTGGCTTTAGACTGCACCAACGAAACCTGGACCTTCCATATTTCAGCCCATCACATAAAAACAAACACCACTGTACTCCTGCACTCTCTGTTTGGTGCCATAACTGTAACATGTTTTAAATTTACAGCCTACACTTCTACCCAAACACCCAATAAACCATTTGCACTAATGCAAAACACACTAATAAACATCAGCAACTCCTACTGCACTTTGCCAAACACCCTAATAAAACCTGCTACTATTACTGGGCTTGTGCCAAACACCCGAATAAACACCTTTACTTCTGCACATCCACTCCATCACAGAAGCAATAAAATAAACTGGACATATTCACTAATATGATGATCTCTACTCACCGTCTTCTGCCAAACCAGCCACCTGCCTGCACTTACAGCTTCACTCATTGATGCCGACATTTAATTGGATCTTGGAACCACTGCTGCCACTCAATTACATTTTTATTTTTTGACCTTCTAACAATCCACTCATAGCTCTTTAATTGAATATCTTGCACGATTTTGTTGACACTCGAAACTTTCTTTTTAAACACACGCGCGTTTCTTTCTTTCCAAATGTAGTACCCGGATGTCCACCTTACCACTTGCCAAAAACGAGACGAAAGACTTGGAACATTAACATTTCCATTAGATGAAAATAATTCATCAATTGAAAATGCGTTAACATTCCCGACCTTCCACCAACGAAAGATCTTTTCCCAAACGCTCATAGCTAAATTACAAAGAACCAAACTATGAACGCATGTTTCCACCATACTATCACAACACGGACAAAGTACCGAATCAAGATCAATTCCTCTTTTGTCGAGCTCCTCACGAACCGGTAACCTCCCTTTCAACGCCCTCCACACGAAAATGTTAACCTTTTTTGGCACCAACTTGTTCCATATTGTCTCTTGACCAACATTTCCCACATTTAGCATCTTCTCCTCGATCAAAATTGATAAGTCTTTAACTTTGAAGCTCCCATCTTCCTTTAGTGTCCATCTCCATTTATCCCTACAATCATTAGAAATAACAATATTTTGCAATGTAACTAATAAATCCTCAAACTCCTTATACACCCTACCTCTAATGTTCCTCACCCAATCCCACTCCCAACGCCACATGTTATCTACCCAAATCCCCTTTTCCGCCACATTGCCCTCCTTCCTTCTATCTAAATGATATAGTCTAGGAAATCTATCACATAACTTTGAATTATCAACCCACCTATCAACCCAAAACCTTATATCCCTACCATTACCTACTACAGCTTCAAAAGAAGATGAAAAATGTATTCCTAGCCCATCTATCTCCTCACCTACTTTTACAATATCGCTCCAAACCCCACCACCCGATGATTCCCGCCCTACCCCTCTAACCTCGCCTAAGCCTCCTCCCTCCCCATGAATGCTTTTTATTACCCGAACCCATAAACTTCCCCCCTCCCTCCTAAACCTCCACCACCATTTACCTAGAAGTGCCAAATTTTTTGCCCTTATTGACCCAATATTCAAACCCCCCTCCCCATATGAGGCTAGTACCGTATCCCATTTAACCCACGATAATTTTTTCCCTTCAACCCCCCACCCCAAAAGAAATTTTTTCTAATCCTCTCTAAATGTTTTATCACACTCAAAGGCACGCGAAACATCGACAAGTAATACAATGGTAAGCTACCAAGAACCGAATTAACCAATGTTAGACGACCCCCGAACGACATTGTTCTAGCTTTCCACTCCGCCAACCTAGATTTGAATTTCTCAATCACGGGCATCCACGCACTAATCCGCCTCATGTTCTCCCCAATCGGTAACCCCAAGTACGTGAAAGGAAACTCCCCAATACTACACCCCATCCACCTCGCCATATCCCCTAACTCTGATTCGTTAACCCCTATACCATACAATTTGCTTTTATTGTAATTTACTCGTAACCCAGAAACTTCCTCAAAACATTTAAGAATTCCCATAAGACATTTCGCGTTTTCTTTATTCCATTCCCCAAAAAATATAGTGTCATCCGCATATTGAAGATGAGATACCTCCACCCTATTCGCCCCTACTTTCACCCCTCTAAAAATCCCTTTTCCCACCGCCTCCTTGACAATTGCGTTTAAACCTTCCGCCGCCAAAATAAACAAAAAAGGAGAAAGTGGATCTCCTTGTCTAACTCCCCTCTCTATCCCAAATTCCTCCGTTGGAGACCCATTAACGAGAATGGACATCGAAGTAGATCTTAAACATGCATCCACCCATTTACACCACTTCTCTCCAAAACCCATCCCTCTCATTATACATATTAAAAACTTCCAATTAATACTATCGTATGCTTTTTCAAAATCAACTTTAAATATTAATCCTTTCTTCTTTTCTTTCTTCAAAAACTCCATTGTCTCGTTTGCAATCAAAACCCCATCTAAAATATATCTTCCTTTTATGAACGCATTTTGTACATCACCCACTAGATTACCCGCCACTTTTTTAATTCTTTCCGCTAACAATTTTGCTATAATCTTGTAATAACATCCAATAAGACTAATAGGCCGAAAGTCACCAAGTCCAATAGGATCCACTACCTTCGGGATAATGGATATAAATGATGAATTACAACCTCTCGATATCTCCATTCCATTCCAAAACCATCTAACCGCCTCTAACAATTCCGGCTTTATCACATCCCAAGTTTTCCTAATAAACTTAAAATTAAACCCATCGGGCCCCGGCGCCTTGTCACCACCACAACCCCGAATAGCCTCCAAAACTTCTTTCTCATTGAACTCTTTTTCCAAATCCCTCGCTTCCTCTTCTGTAATTTTTTCAATCCTCTCGCAACAAAATATGGGCCGCACCTTTTTCCCATCCGTAAATAAAACTTTGTAGTGTCTCGCCATCTCCATTTTAATTTTTTTTGGGTCCTCACACCAAACACCGTTTACCATAAGCCCCCTAATATTACTCTTATTGTTTCTTCTTCGAATATACGAATGAAAAAACTTCGAATTTTCATCGCCTTCGACATCCCACTTAATTCTCGATTTTTGACGAAGCATATTAGTACATTCATTTTCTTTTTCTTCCCACCTTTTCCTCGCATCCAGCCAAGCTAATCTTTCATTTTCATTCAACGTTCTACTTTCTGCTTCTAATTCCCACATCATTGCTTCTTTTTTGTACATCTCAATCTTCTCCCTCGATCCACCAAACCTCTCCTTACTCCACCTCCTTAGACACTCCTTTACGTTTTTAAGTTTATCCCGAAAACGACAATCTGGTATGTTGCTTCTCACCTCCTGTTTCCACGCTTCCTCTACAATTAACATAAAGTCGCCCTCCTCAAGCCAAATATCGAAAGCACGGAATGGTTTTGGACCAAAGTCTAAATCAACATCCTTTAACACGATAGGACAATGATCTGAAAGCTTTCGATCTAACGCAACGACCGAGAGATTTCCCCATAAACAGTTAAATTCTTCATTTAACAAAAACCGATCCAATTTACTAAACTTCAACCCATCATCACTAACCCTAGTAAATTTTCGCCCACCCATTGGAATTTCCACGAGCCGCGATTCATTAATGAAATCATTGAACTCTGTCATTTCTTTGACATTTACTTGTGAGTTCAATCTATCATCGCAACATCTTACCACGTTTAGGTCCCCAAAAATGCACCATGCACCTCTCATCCTATCTATCAATCCCGTTAATCTCTCCCAAAGTGATGTCTTTTGACGAGTTACATGAGGTCCATATACACATACCAGGAACACTTCCCCAATTATCCCTTTCCATTCACCCTTCACCGCGATGAACCTCTCATCACCCATAGCCTCCTTGCATGTGAAAATCCTCGTGTCCCAAATTAACAATATTCCCCCCGAGTTTCCGTTTGCCGGTAATTGCGAAAAACCGAAACCTTTCCCTCCCCACAATGCTTCAACCCAGTATTCATCAACAATTCCACATTTCGTTTCTTGAATCCCAATCACATCCGGTTTTTCATCCCTAATAATCGACTTAACCCACCCTTTTTTCCCATCCTCTCCCATTCCTCTCACATTAATTGAAATGATCTTCATAATAAAAATTACAAAACGAGCGACAATAAACGTACCAGACTACTACTGTTCGTTACCTGCTACCTCCTTCTCCACTTCCGCGTCTTCACGTCCATTCCTTCCCATCTCAGGCTCTTCACCCGCTTTCCTCCATGACACTCCAATCATTTCCCCTATCTCTTTAACCTCCTCCATACTAATGTTACATTTCTGGCTATCAACCTCCCCTCCATTTGCACTCCTAACTGATTGCACTCCACTGTCCTCCTCTATTTCCTCATGGTATTCCTTGTATAAATCTGAAATTCCCTTTTTGTTTTCGCCTACACCTTCCACGCCTATACGCCTTGCAACCTTCACGGCTTTTTTAACACTTCTCCTGCCTACTAGTCTTTTGCCCTTACTTTTACTTGTGTTCCCTGCCCCTGAATTTAATATGGGTATTTCACTATGTCTTAAACCATCGTCTCCCTCATTTGCCTTTCTTTTCTTCTTCGATCTCTTCCCACCACTTCCAACAGAACTAGAAGGCGAAACCTCTCTTTTATCCCTCTTTGTTTGTGTTTCGTTTTGTTCACCCTCTTCCTCTGTTCCTCGTTCACCCAAAAAACCATCATCCTCATTTTGTTCTTTATTTTCTTCTTCTTCATCTGTCCCCTTCATTTCGTTCTTATTTTGTTTACTCTCACCCTCAATTGACCCTTTCAGCCCATTAGAGTTGTTACAATAACTATTGTCCATTTCCAACCCATTATCTTTTTCCTGGCCCAATACCGAATTTCTTTTTACCACATTATTCTCACAATTTCCTTTCACACTAGTCTCATCATTTTTTATAACGTTAGGAGATATATTATCTCCTCCACTGGTCCCACTTCTATTATTATTATTTTTGTTGATATTGGATTCCCCATGTCCTTCGATATCTCCATCAGCCGCCATTATATTTGAATTTACAAACTCTCCCTCAAAAGTCTTACCACCTTTTGTACCAGTCGACCTATCTCCATCAGCCGTCTTTTTTTTTGAATTTACAAACTCTCCCTCGAAAGTCTCACTAACTTTTGTACCAGTCAATATTTCGTCTTCCCCAGCATTCCGACAATCGGAATCTGTTGTTGACCTGAAGTTGCTTCCACCACCTTCTTTCACCTCGCGGTCATCCTCATCTTCACTTGAATCGTTCTCGTCACTACTAGATTTCTCACTGCCCTCTTCTTCCTCATCTGATATCTCCATATCATTTTTATCCTTCCTCTTTTCCACGTCATTTTCACTTATCTTCTCCTGGTTGCTTTTCGTACTCTCCTGGAGATCTGGTTGTATTATATCCCTTACTTCTTCAATCACGCTTACTTTGTGAGATTTCCCTTTTACCTTCACGATAACGTCTTCCCTTATTAAACCTTTATTGATTGTATGAATGTGAATTCTTCCAGTTATATTATTTTGGTTCCCTTCTAATCTGCAGTTATGTGTCCCCAATATAGTACCATGTATCGCCGCAATTTTTCGGAACACTTTTTCACCCCAACATTCAATAGGTACACCGATAACACTGATCCATGTCAGCCTCCCCGATGTCCTGTGAAAACTATCACCTCTCCTCAGTTTGTAAATCCATCTTCTCAACCCGTGGTTAATGTCCTTCAACACATTGTTTGCCGTTTCAACCGTATCGAAGACCACCATGACTTCAAGACCACCAAGTATCTTTACTTCCACCTTGTTCAAACCTTGTTCCTCGCATAGTACTGGGAGTTTATTTAGAAAGCATAAAGCTTTAACCTCCCCAACTAAGCTCCTCATTATCACCTCACTGTTAACCTCCTCATCTTCCACTTCTATGATTCTACCATCCTCCTGTGTCTTCCCCTCTTCATTTTTACTATCTCTTTCGACCTTCTGGTGTTTCATTTCTTCTTCAGCCCCGTTCTTTCTAACCTTTTCGTATTCCTTGTTCCACCCATGTACCACGTCAACAAAACTGCGATTACCAAACCTGCTTGTATTCCATTTGTTCCTCTCATTCTCCCCCCGAGTGTCTTCTCTTGTTTTACTACATGTTTCTTCTCTGCTCTTTTTCCTTTCGTCTTCAGATTTCCTCCTATCAAAAGCCACATACACCCTCATAAGCTCCCCGTTAATCCTTATCTTACGTAGCCGACCTAATAATTCATCCACATCATTGATGTTTTTGAAACGAACAAAGCCATATCGAAGACCATTACGTAACCTTTTCTGTACCATAAACATGTCGAACACGGTTCCGTACTTCTTGAAGATCATCCATAGGTTCCCCATCCCCCATTCCTCCGGGAAGTTGAAAAACATGAAAGATGTCGCCAGGTTACGTTTCCCACCGTTGTAATTGGATCCTAGTTGCTTACCATTGTATTGCCATCTATTTCCTACGTGCCTTGATCTCACATTCTCTCTATCTCTCGTATGGTTTGCCTCACCTCGCTCTCTTTCCCAGTTGCTACTAGCCTCTTTTTTCTCTCTCACACAGTGCATTTTCTCTCTCTAACAGATTATTACTCTTTAACTTAATTCTTAACTTTAGATGAACGTCTACCTAAAATCCTTAACCATCTTTGTTGCATTTTTATTGGTAAATTTGTTTTCATTGCATTTTTATTGCATTTTTTTTAGCGATTTACTGTTCAAAATCTTCACATGTGTATCAGTGTATGCTTACATGTACTATGCGTATGGCTAAAATGTACTTTTTCTCATAAACTATTTTATAATTCAAAATTCATATTTTCTCAGGTTCGGCCGTCTCACTAATTTAGGTGGCCCGGTGCAAAATTACGAATGAAGTCCCGTAAATCATGAAAAGTTCAAAACATAATATACTTAGACATGTATAAATATTAATGGACATATATTAAATCGAAGGCCCTCTCACATAATATTTAAAAAGGTTATAAAAATTCACGTTAGACATGTATAAATACTACTTCGTAATAGACATGTATACTAAATTGGATGCCTCTCACAAATGGTGGCCCCATGCGACTGCCCCACTTGCACATGCTAATCACCGTCACTGACATACAGGTCTATAAATTTTAAAATAACCCATATACTTTAATTTTGGATCGCCGTATTATTTCACTCACCGAGTTCTGTAATTCATTTTTCTTATGAATAATTAGTCGTGAATTAGTAAAGAAAATTCCCTTCATTAATTTATTAAACTTAAAAAAAAAATCTAATTAGATGTTTAAACAAAATTAGACATTAAAACTTAAAATTTATAAAAAAGTAGTTAGGTTATTAATGACAAAATAGGGATGAGCAAAAGAACCAAAGAACCGGAACCGGACCGAGAACTGGGCCGGAACCATGAAGAACTGAACCAGAACTAGAACCAGAACCAGAACCAATGGTTCCAGTTCTGGTTCTTGATTTTGAGATTTTTCGGTTTTTGGTTTGGTTCGGTTCGGTTCCACCGGTTCTCGGTTCCGGAACCAAATATCAAATAATTATAAAAATATGTAATTTTTTTACTTCTTATCAAAATATTAATCAAATCCTAAGTATCATGAAAAAAAAACCATCAAGCCAAACACTCTAAACCATAATCTTTAATTTACTGAAACATCCACAAATCAATAATTAATCTAAACCTAATAACATTCCAAGATCATTCATCATTATCAAAACAACGGAAGTAAGTTTATATTTTATTTTTATTTGCATTCGATTAGCTTTTACATGTTCATCATGCTAAAATTTGCTAGCACTTTTATTAATACATTGTTTATTATCTAACATCATTACGTAGCCACTTTTATTAATACATTGTTTATTATCTATCATCATCACGTAGCTAAATTGTTTATTATCGATCATCATCACGTAGCCACATTGATTATTTGAGTTTTTAGTTGTTAATTGTTATTTGCTTAAATGTAAATGGTTGCAAGTTTTTAAAAAGTTTAATTTTTTGTTTTTTTATTAGCTTAATAGAAAAGCGGTTCCTATACGGATAGATCCAAAAGAACCGGAATTGGAACCGGAACCAAAAACTATATTTGATTCGGTTCTCGGTTCCCACTTTTCAGAAAAATCGGTTCTCGGATCCACCGGTTCCAGAACCATGCTCATATGACAAAATTCAGTACCTAAATAATTATTTGAGAAAATCATTAGTTACTAATTTATTCATTAAAATTTGAAAAGAAAATGGTTATATATTGAATCACGAAACCCTTTGATCTGAAGGTGCTTTTTATAGTAGGAGCCGATTGGCAAGAGAGGGTCAAGGAAGGAAGGAAGGATGCAGGGTTCAGTTAACAGTGTTTATAGTTTGAATAGTTCAAATAGGTCACAAGGGGGTTCAGAACTAAAAGAGGTTAAAAGAAAGTTCGTAACCGAGAGTTCACAAATAGTTTGAATCAAGGTTTTCAAGATCGGGATCCTACCCAGGATCGTTTTCGTCTTTGCAAGATCGTGATCGTAAGATTGGATCGGGATCATAAGATCCTACTATAATGTCATTTTCTTAATAGTTTTTGTAATATTATACAAATTTACAAATTATTATATATCATAGACACAAAATTATATGAATGTTTCATCGAAATGTTGTCCTAAGTTATGGTTATGAAATGTTTAATAAGATTAACATGTTGTTTTTTAAAGGGCAAATGCCACAAAAAGGCATCAAAGTTAGGGTCCATTTCCAATCAGGGTATCCAACTTTTTTTCTTGCATAAAAAGGTTCCCAACTTTTTTTTGGCGGATTTGGGTTTTTTCCTAACACCCCGTTAAATAATTCGTTAAGTACAAACTTTTAAAAATTTAAAAGTTTTATAAAAACTGAAGGGTGATTTTGAAAATTTTAAAACTTTTATATACTCCTTAAAAAACGTTCATCCTCAAATTCAAAATTAGGGCAAAATTAAAATTAGGGCAAAATCCATATTAGGGCAAACTCCAAATTATGGCAAAATAATTTCTTCACCAAAATTAAAACATGACAAACTCATCTAATTCATCAAACTCTTCAAACTGGGTGTACTGGAATCGAAGAAATGCAGGTTG
>LBNU01035743.1:100463-160596 GCA_014162995.1 Artemisia annua
GTTTTTTAAATTCTACAAAAAAATAATCTAGAAATTTGCAGTTTTTTAGTTTGTTATCCGAGAAAAGTAGGATCGGATCGGATGAGATCTTAAGATCCTATGGTCAAGATCGGGATCCTATAAGATCTTAAGCTTTCAAAGATCCTATGTAAGATCCGAATCGTTTTTGCTTTGTAGTATCGTAAAATCGTAAGATCCTAAGATCAGGATCCCGATCCTGACAACCATGGTTTGAATAGTTCAAATGGAGATTGTCGAGCTCACAAGAGGGTTCAGAAATAAAAGAGGTTTAAAGAAAGTTCGTAACCGAGAGAGGGGTCAAAAAGAGATAATTGGCGCAGTTGTTTGCTATTTTACCGAATTAGTTCAAATAATCTAATCCACCACATTACAGAGTAAAGTGATAAACTGTCATGGCGACTCTGTCATATTTTCCGGCAACAACACCAACCGCCACTTCTTTCCGCCCACCACAAACCGCCGTAACTCACCGCCGGCCACCACTCAATTTCATTTCGAACCACCGTAAAACCCTATCCTTATCATCACATATCACAAAGGCAACTGCAACGGAAACTGTAATTGAAATTGAAATTGAACCGTCGGAGACTGAAGTTGACACTGCCACGTCATTACCTCTCAAGAAGGTTCACTGTCGTTCTTTTATATATTTTACCAATTGTTTTGTTATAATTAGTAGGGACTAGCGGTTAGCATTAGCTGTTTGTTTTATAAAAGTGTTTGGTAACGTAGCTGTATCCGTTATTATTATAAAGCGTAAAATGACATAAAAGTAACATATGAAAAGTAGCGTTTTTAGGGGGAATAAAAAAGAAAGAAGCTAAATGCTCCTAAACGCTCCAAGCCAGACATACCCTGTATAGTGAAATTTGAATTTATAAGAATTAGCTTACTATTTTTGCTTTGATTTTTATAACTAAACGTACATGGTGCATTATTCGATTAAGGCATATATAAAAAGAGCTACATAACAATTGGTGTGTTATTAAATGGATGTATTGTTGGAATAACGAGGGATATACAAGATGGCAAACCAAAGTGTGAGCTCTTAAGTGACAATATCTACATAGAAATTAGAAAGTAACTTTAACGGTGTTAATAGGACAATGGAAGATGTGGAAATCTTGTTTGGATAAGAATTAACTAGGGAAAGATATGTGAGAGAGATATTACATTAGAATCGGATGAAATGATGAAAAGTTTGAATCGTCATATGTAGTGAAGTTGAAGGTAAAAGACGATATGTGGACAGTAGTAGTATATGTTGTTCAATGAGACAGACTTTTGGGCCAAAAGTGTACTCAGTACCTTGGTGGATTTTGGCATGGATAGGACAAGAAATGATGGAGAGTCATACACTATGCTTAATGCTTTTAAAACAACGTGTAATCAGGGATTGCTAAGCCACTGGTTGTTTCTACTTTCTAGTTTTAGGTTAAATAGAAGGGATAGTTGCAAGAAACCTCGTTGTAAATTTATTCTAGTTCCGTTTTAGTCACCGACCTTCCAAAATTTAATGATAATAAAGTATCACTGTATGTATTAAAAACTCAAGATGTTAGGTCAAAGTTAACCAGGAAACATACTAACACAATATATTTAACGTTGTTGGACCAGAACATAGCTTTTGAAAGTTTATTATGTACGTGTGGATTTATAGTGGTAAACCGTGTTGGATACTTTTACTGCCTAAAAGAGCAACTTTTGGCTCTACAAGTTGCCATTTAATTTGTCAAGTCTCTAAGGCACATAAGTGATAATGTGCAATGTCCATGAGTTCTTGTGTTTTAAACATACAAAAAACATCAACATTTCATAGTTCCCACATTTTTCTCATATACCAAAGATTTTGAACTATATATATATAATCTTGCCCATGGTTAACATTATTAGTTCCTCACAAGTGGTCTCATTGGTCTTAGAAGTTAGAACCTCACTAATTACACATGTGCTGGCCATGGAAATCGTCACGTGGATATCCTAGTTAGGAGGCCACATACATTTGAGTCAAAGACGTACTTGTCCTCCTCAGGTAACCTGAAGAGGGAAAACCTAATCCATTTACCCGTATAATGTTGCCAAAATAAACCATGAACACATCGGTTACAATCCACATATAAGTATATGGTTTTAAGTTTTCAAGAAACGAATTTCTTAGTCGTTTTCAAAGAGGTCAACATTTAACCACAATCTCATATAACTAATTATTCTGCTAGGCTAAACATTTCATCACAATTTTCCTATCATTGTCGTAAGCGTGTAACATCTGATCTTATGTCAGTGTACTCAACATTTAGTTATCATCAAATACATAAATGTTACTTGTGAACTCTCAGTCAGTATTCTCCAAGTTCTAAAACAATCAGATATCATATTTGGCGTGTATAATTTCTATATAGAGGTTACTTGTGAACTCCGTTTGTTACTTGATTCGACTTGAAGCAGTTAATCTTTTGCTGAGAGTACTGCAGAACTACTCCGTAGTAATCTAGTATTCATTAAAATGTTACTATTAATTATTTACTGTATTAGTTTGGTTTTCAGCAACATGACAGTTTGGCCGAGTGGTCTAAGGCGCCAGATTTAGGCTTTGGTCCGAAAGGGCGTGGGTTCAAATCCCACAGCTGTCAAATCTGTTTGTTTTTAATAAAAAAGTAAGTTTTCAACCAAAAAGTGCTCTAAACTTCTAACACTCTTACTAACTCTAAAATGTTTTTTATTTTTTATTTTTTTTTATTTTTTATTTTTTATTTTTTATTTTATTTATTATTTTATTATTATTATTATTATTATTATTATTATTATTATTATTATTATTATTATTATTATTATTATTATTATTATTATTATTATTATTATTATTATTATTATTATTATTATTATTATTATTATTATTATTATTATTATTTTTAAAAAGTTAAACTAACAATCTCACAATCTGCTACACATTATAATAGTTCAAAGTCAACATATCCAGAATATCTACAACCACTTCATTGATTGGCATATCAAGAATACCGTTGAGTTATCTTCTGCTCGGACTTTGGTCCTCTTATGAGGCCAAAAGACTTCAATTTACCGATGGCCCTGCAATGATCTCTATGAAGGAAAATATAGTACAACTAAGGTTACTGTGGATGTTGATAACTAATGCTCCTCCAACGTATAGTGGCTATTATAGTGATTCTGGGTATCTAAGCTGGTACGAGGTTAGTGGGACCCGTGTTATTCGACGGCCGGTTGTTTCTGCAATTAAGTCATCCTAAGATCAACCGATAGTTTTTTGAAGATGCAGCTTGCATCTGCTGTTTTTCGTGCATATAAGCAAGCTCCAGCTCTACAAGTTGCTATTTCTTAAAGTCTCTTACGCATATGAGTAATCTTAGAAGTACTTTAAATAATGAATGAATAGGATTTATAAAGTTTTCCATGTTAAACATACAAAGTCCTTCAACATTCCTCAATTTTTTCACATGAGTAATCTTAGAACTCCGTATAATGTCGCCAAGATGAATCACGTTTCATGAACACAGCAGTGACCATCCACATGTACTTATATGGTTCTAACAAATAAAAAATCACTCTGCCATCCACAGTCTTAAGGTTTAACCATATGCATGATTTTAATTTTACTCATAGTTATCAAATAATGTCCATTCGTCAAAAATAGCCACAAATGTAAATATATATAAGGAATCCAACATTTGATCGCACTCATATATAATAGGGGTTCATTCCTTTTAGTCACGATCTTATTCATCCAATTTGCCCCTACGTACTCTAGTCATAATCATGTAAAAGAATTCCAGCATCTACTTTATGCTCACCTGTTACACATAATTGAAAGAATTCTAACTTTTAGACTCAGTTGTATTGTGTCAATATGGCCAACATTTAGTTACTATCAAATGTCATAGAAGTTACTTTTCAAGTCACAGTCAGCATTTTCCAATTTCTAACACTATCAAATATCGTAGTTGGCATATATAATTGCTATATAGAAGTGACTTGTGAAGTGTGAACTCAGTTTGATACTTATTCCGGCCTGAAGCAGTTAAACTTGTAGAGAGAGTAGTAGTACTACAGAACAGAACTAGCATTCAAAGGTATTTAATTTTTTTTGTAGTGATACATAAATGTGTTGTGTGTGTGTGTGTGTGTGTGTGTGTGTGTGTGTGTGTGTGTGTGTGTGTGTGTCATCTTCCATCTCCTTAGCACATTCTTTATTATAAACGTCTTATTTCCTCAAACTGTTTAGACTGGCAACGTGGCAAGATATCAATTTTCTTTGGTTTCTTGATATGCTCATATGAATCTCCACAATCTAAGTTATCATATTGTCCATACACATAAATCCAAACTCCAAGCTTTGTTATGGCCACAATTCACAATTACATTGTTACACTCTTAGTAACAATGTCGATTTAACCTTTGCTAAACAATGTTAAGAAAAATGTATCTTTAGCTCGCGGCTGCTAGTGTTGGACTCTTCTTAATTAAATAGTATCTAAACATTCGTCATTTAAGCCGAAAACCTAAACTATATAAGTAAGATGTCTGTAGGCACAATTTATAACGTAATCGTGCAAAATGGCACGATTCAGTGCCTATGTTTTGACTTTCATAATCATATCAATTACGTCGATAGCTTCATCAGATGACTATCGAGCGTACATTGTCCTTATGGACAAATCAATGATGCCATCACCGTACTCTAATCACCACAACTGGTACACTTCTATACTTTCATCACTTTCAGATGAAGCTCCTGCAATGCATCTCTACACGTACAACCACGTCATGGACGGGTTCAGTGCAGTCCTAACAAAGTCACAACTTTCGCAACTTGAGAATGCATCGGGCTTTCTAACAGCATTCGAGGAAACACTTGGAAAGCTTCACACAACTCACACGCCTAAATTTCTAGGACTAAAGAAACATTCAGGGCTATGGCCCGTTTCAGGCTTTGGTGATGATATGATCATTGGCATACTTGACTCAGGAATTTGGCCTGAAAGTGAGAGTTTTCACGACAAAGGGATGTCGGAAGTACCTTCTCGTTGGCGAGGTGCTTGTGAAACTGAAGGTTTCTGCAATAAGAAACTCATTGGTGCACGATCATTTAGTCAAGGAATGAAGCGACGAAGGGAGAATATTTCAACGACAGATGATTATGATTCCCCTAGAGATTATTGGGGACATGGTACGCATACATCTTCGACAGCTTCTGGTAGTCGTGTACACGCTGATTATTTCGGTTATGCAAAGGGGACAGCCACTGGAATAGCACCAAATGCGCGGTTAGCTATGTACAAAGTGTTGTTTCTAGATAATTCATATGAGGCTGCAGCTAGTGACACATTGGCTGGAATGGATCAAGCGATAGAAGACGGTGTAGACTTAATGTCTTTATCACTAGGGTTTTTTGAAACACGGTTTTCCCAAAACCCGATTGCCATTGGTTCTTTTGCAGCTATGGAGAAAGGGATCTTTGTATCTTGTGCTGCTGGTAATGGTGGTCCTCATCGTTATACTATGCTTAATGGAGCTCCTTGGATCACAACTGTTGGTGCGGGTACTATAGACCGCGGGCTTTCTGCATTTGTTACACCAAATGATCCGAGTTATGGCACTTTAGTAGGGAAGTCGGTTTACCCCGAAAATATGTTGGTAGAGAGGGTACCTATCTACTATGGATATGGAAATAAAAGTAAAGAAAATTGTGATCATGGATCACTCAATCCGAAAGATGTTAAAGGGAAATACGTTTTTTGTGATGAGGGGCTGGTTGACTTGGAATCCATTGGAGCAGCCGGAGTTATCTTCAGTACAGACCACGGTCCCTTTATGAGGCCAAAAGACTTCAATTTACCGATCGTTGCAATGGAACCGAAGGTTGGGCATAAGTTAAGGAAATACTTAATTAGCACTAAAAACGCGAGTGTGAGTGTTAAGTATGGCGAAACTGTGTTAGGTACTAAACCATCTCCACAAGTTGCAGACTTTTCATCAAGAGGACCCGACCAAAGGTCCCCATGGATCTTAAAACCTGATTTATTAGCTCCTGGGGTTGATATTTTGGCGGCCTGGACACCCAATAGAGCAAGTGCACCTATTGGAGATGATTATTTGTTAAGTGATTATAAGCTCCTTTCGGGTACTTCTATGGCTTGTCCACATGTAGGAGGAATTGCGGCGTTGTTGAAATCAACACATCGTGACTGGAGTCCTGCTGCAATCCGATCAGCAATGATGACAACAGCTTATATACTCGATAATAATCAAAGTATAATTATGGATATGACTACAGGGGAACAAGGTAACCCTTTAGATTATGGCGCAGGTCATGTTAACCCGAATAAAGCAATGGACCCAGGTTTGGTTTATGACATCCAACCCCAAGACTACATCAACTATCTTTGTGCATTGAATTACTCAAGAAACGAAATTCGAGTAATTTCAAAGAGGTCAGAGATTGATTGTGCAAATGCTACACTTGATCTTAACTACCCTTCGTTTATGTTGGTCTTAAACAATACGAATACCACAAGTACCACTTTTCAAAGGGTGTTAACCAATGTTGGGGAGTCAGGTTCTTCATATCGAGTGATGGTGGAGACTCCTAGTACGGGTATGAATGTGACTGTTGAGCCTGCAATAATCTCTTTTGAAGGAAAGTATAGTACGGCTAAGTTTACAGTTACTGTGGATGTTGATATAACTGATGCTCCTCCAACTTATAGTGGCTATTATGGTAATTCTGGGTATTTAAGCTGGTACGAGGTTAATGGGACTCATGTTGTTCGAAGTCCAATCGTGTCTGCAATGGCATCATCCAAGCCTCCTTAAGGTCGAAAAATGGCTAACCAAATAGTGCAGCTTGTTGCGGCTTTTACTGCATAAAAGAGCAACTTTTGGCTTTATAAGTTACCATTTGATTTGTCACGTCTCTAAAGGCACATAAATGATCTTAGTACTTTTAATAAAGAATGCGCAATGTCCATAAGTTCTTGTGTCTTAAACATACAAAAAAACATCAACATTTCATAGTTCCCACATTTTTCTCTTACAAAAAAGTGAAAAACATCAACATTTTTCTCATACATCAAATATTTTGAACTATATTTAATCTTGCCCATGGTTAACATTATGAGTTCCTCACAAGAGGTCTCATAGGTCTTAGAACCTCACTAGTACACATATGGTGGCTAGGGAAATGGTCGAAAATGGTCAAGCGGATATCCAAGTTAGGCCACGTATGTTGAGTCCAAGACGTGCTTGTCCTCTTCTAGTAACCTAAAGAGAAAAAACCTCCTATGTTTACCCGTATAATGTTACCAAAATTAACTGGCCATGAACACATCGGTTACCATCCACATATATGTATATGGTTTTAAGTGTTCAAGAAACGAAATTCGAGTCATTTTAAAGATCTCAACAGTTAATCACACCTTATAATATGCTCAACACTCAACCACAATCTCATATCTCTTATATAATAAGAGAATTCCACAAATTGAAAAAAGAACCCAACATTTTGCAATTGGACTAATGGGAGTGCACCATTCTGTCTACGTGACAAAATTAAACATTCCTATTGGCCAATTTCTAACAAGCAAATATCATAGTTGGCATATATGATTGCTAATTTGCTATATAGAAGTTACTTGCAAGTGTGAACTAGTTTAATACTTGATTCGACCTGAAGCAGTTAAACTTGTAGAGGGTACTCATAAGTGGTACTACAGAACAGAACTAGTATTCACTAAACAATTACTGTTAAGAATATATAAATTCGATAGTTTAACATGTGACAGTTTGGCCGAGTGGTCTAAGGCGCCAGATTTAGGCTCTGGTCCGAAAGGGCGTGGGTTCAAATCCCACAGCTGTCAATTTTATTTTTATTTTTACCACAAAGTGTTCTTATTCTTCAACTAAATCCAAAACAACAACACCAATAACATACAAAAGCCTTGAATAATTAATCCATTCGTCTTGAGATACAAATGCATAATAATTTGCTTTTAAGAAAATCATAGCTGCCAAAAAATAAACGAATAAAAATTCGTCTTTAGGAATAAAAGTTAAAATGATATAAGAAAAAAAAAATGGTACACACCCGGTGGGACTCGAACCCACAATCGCCTGATTAGAAGTCAGACGCCTTATCCATTAGGCCACGGGTGCTTCTTGTTTAATTGTTAAAACTCATAAATATTTTATAACATGTAATTTGAATGGGTATTTCTATATATGTTTTCAGGTGAAATATAGCTAAATAAACAATTCAAGACATTAAAACCAAAGTATACGCTATTTTAGCGCACACTCGGTGTCAACTAAATGAAGCTTAATAACGTCAATTTTGTATTGTAGCCTTGTTCGAAGCAACGTGAAGCTACTTTACATGGTAAATAGCCAAGTTTTATTTCTTTTCACTGTCTCTGAAATATATGCAACTTAGGGCCCGTTTCTTTTTCTTATCTAGATTCATATGCTTATATATAAATGTGGGTCCATGTGAGGTCGAAGGCTGTTAATGGCTCTATATGGGGAGAGCTAACATTTTTATGTCCTTAGCATACAAATGTTGTAACACATTGTGTGGACCCCAAAAAAAAAAAAAAAAAAAAAAACATTACTATATGTAAAGGTCCCACCATGTTACCATTCAGATGTTCTAAAAGAAAAAGAAATAGGACCTAATCATAATTAAAATTTTCTCACTCCTTTCTTTCTCCTCCAACAAACTTTCCCGCCCTATTTCCATCATTAAATTCTTCTTTTGTCCTAGATCCTGACTCAGTCAATACATAATTCATTATTCTAAATCGATCATTCGATTCAGATTTTCATTCTACACATTCAGATATAATTTTCCCTGATTTTAAACGTGTAATTTGAATTTGGCGTTTTGGCGCCAAAATTCATTTAAATTGTTTTTTTTTAGAATTTGCAGTTAAACAATTTGTTTGATCTTTTGTGTATAGATTTCAGTATGTCGAAAAAAAAGAAAACTCAAAAAAGGCAAATTATGGTTCCATTGAAATATAGTGATCATGTGGTGGGGAATCTAAGCCAAAAACGTAATGATGTAGTTAATGAGAGTAGTTCTGATGCAATTAGGGATTCAGAATTGGGGAAAACTGAGGTTACTGTGGAAAATGATAGTAATATGGTAAGTAATGGTGGAAAAGCAGAATTGTGGATGATATGGATAATGATGAAAACAAAGGTTATAATACAGAGGTTTGTGAGGTGGAGGAAACAGAATGCTTGCAGAATGTGAATACTGGAGTGGGAGAGAAAGTGAGTATGATAGTAGATGGGAATGCAAACTAGAATGAGTATGTGCCATTATGCAATGTAAGTCAAACTATTTCACCTGTGAGTACTAGCGAGGTTGTTAAAACTAGTGTTGCTAATGGTAATAATGATGATACACGCAGGAAAAGTTATGCTAGTATGGTTAAAAATGATCATGACTGCCTGAATAATAAACTCTGTCATGTGCTTATTAGAATAAATGATGATGGTTATGAGTTTGTCATATTTAATGTGGAAATTGTCATGGAAGGAAGTAAAAAGTGGGGACTCATAGCCTGTGGATACTTTGTTGGTTACAAATGTATCCACAGGAATTGAATTACCACTTATTTAGAATGTGGGGCAAATTTGGGTTAAAGAGTATTTTGGACATTGGTAATGGGACATTTATGTTTAAATTCTCTAATGAGCAAGGATTATAAACTGTTATTGAAAATGGTGTGTAAATTGTTAATAACAAGGCAATGGTAGTACAAAAATGGGATTCAAGTGCATATTTAAACAAAGTTGAACCTGATGTGTTAGTGACTTAGTGTGTTACTAATTTGGGTAAAATTTGTCAGTCTCCCACAAGAAGCATGGACTACTAAGGGTTTAAGTTCAATTGCTAGCAGACTGGGAAAACCTATTATGATGGATACCATGACAAAAAGAGAGAATTTGTTTGCTATTTTACCGAATAAGTTCAAACAAGGAATGTAATGCCCACCGCGTTGCGGCGGGGCTTTTTTTTGCATATTTTATTTACGATATGTGTGGTATTTTAGTAGTCAAAAAATAATATTATTGTATTTTTTAAAATCTTTGTGTTGGTGTTCTGTATGGATGATATATGAGCGAGTAGGTGGTCACATCGATTAAACTCAACTTACGATTTTTTTTTTTAATTTTTTTTTGATTGGCTTGTCTTTTTTAGCTGCTTAGAAATTCATGGTTTTATTTGAGAATAAATTTGAAGTAAAAAAATGGCTTTTATTATTTAGCTTAACTTATTTTTTATTTATTTTTTATTTTTTATAATTTGTGAATGTTGTTAAGTTATTATATGTGGGAAAGTTAAGTTCTAATAAAATGTAAGTTTTTAAAGTAAATAGTACTTACAATTGGTGTGGTTTTGCATTTGTTAAATAGTGGAAGGGTGTTTGGTTTATAAAAGATTTTTGAATGGATTTAAGTGGTCATATTTTACATATTTAACTAGTAACGTATTGCTAGTCGATTATATCTATATATAATATAAACTTAGGTTGTCTTATAAATGCAAAATACCCCTAATAAATGTTTCAAGAGTTGATTATTCCAAATATGCCCTTCAAGTGTGATTTCAAAAAATGTAGTTTGTTTAAAAACGTATGTAAAAACGTGTGTAAAAACGTGTGTGAAAACGTATGTAAAAACGTGTGTAAAAACGTGTGTGAAAACGTGTGTAAAAACGTGTGTGAAAACGTATATAAAAACGTGTGCAAAAACATGTGTAAAAATTTATATAAACGAATGAAAACGTAAAAAAATGAACGAAAACGTAAGAGAACGGATGAAATTGTATAAAAACGAACGAAAACGTAAAAAAACGGACGAAAACGGATAAAAACGTAAGTGAACGGGTGAAAAAGTATAAAAATGGACTAATGTGAAAGTCAACGCAAACCATAGGGACCTTTATTGTAACTTTTGTAGGTGAAAAAAAGTCCAAGGATGACCAGCGAAAGTCAACGCAAGCCACAGGGACCATTCCTGTCAATTTTCAAAGTTTGAAACCTGGTAACCTGCTGGTTCTAGGTCATATTGCGTACATTGTACGAAATTTGAAAATAACTTGCGTACATGTGTAATTTTGAAAGTTCGTTGCGTACATCGTGTGTTTTGAAAAAGTATGTTGTGTGTTTTCGGCTTTCACCCTAAAATAAAAAGGTCCTGAAATAAAAAGGTCCATGATGGACGGAAGGGAAATGAAACATGAGGCAAAAAAAAAAACAATTTTTTAACACCATGTGAACAATTAGTAGTATATAAAATAATCTAATCCACATTACAGAGTAAAGTGATAAACTGTCATGGCGACTCTGTCATATTTTCCGGCAACAACAACACCAACCGCCACTTCTTTCCGCCCACCACAAACCGCCGTAACTCACCGCCGGCCACCACTCAATTTCATTTCAAACCACCGTAAAACCCTATCTTTATCATCACATATCACAAAGGCAACTGCAACGGAAACTGTAATTGAAATTGAAATTGAACCGTCGGAGACTGAAGTTGTCACTGCCACGTCATTACCTGTAAAAAAGGTTTACTGTTGTTCTTTTATATAATTGTTTTGTTATATAATTGTTGCTAAGTTTGGTTTTAATTAGTAGCGACTAGCGGTTAGCATTAGCTGTTTGTTTTATAAAAGTGTTTGGTAACGTAGCTGTATCCGTTATTATTATAAAGCGTAAAATGACATAAAAGTAACATATGAAAAGTAGCGTTTTTAGGGGGAAAAAAAAGAAAGAAGGTAAATGCTCCTTGCCAAAAGCGATTTTAAACACTAAATGCTCCTAAACGCTCCATGCCAAACATACCCTGTATAGTGAAATTTGGTGCATTATTCGATTAAGACATATATAAAAAGAGGTACATAACAATTGGTGTGTTATTAAATGGATGTATTGTTGGAACAACGAGGGATATACAAGATGGCAAACTAAAGTGTGAGCTCTTACGTGACAATATCTACATAGAAAGTAACTTTAACGGTGTTAATAGGACAATGGAAGATGTGGAAATCTTGTTTGGATAAGAATTAACTAGGGAAAAATATGTTAGAGAGATATTACATTAGAATCGGATGAAATGATGAAGAGTTTGAATCGTCATATGTAGTGAAGTTGAAGGTAAAAGACGATATGTAGACAGTAGTAGTATATGTTGTTCAATGAGACAGACTTTCGGGCCAAAAGTTTACTCAGTACCTTGGTGGATTTTGGCATGGATAGGACAAGAAATGATGGAGAGTCATACACTATGCTTAATGCTTTTAAAACACCGTGTAATCAGGGATTGCTAAGCCACTTATTGTTTCTACTTTCTAGTTTTAGGTTAAATAGAAGGGATAGTTGCAAGAAACCTCATTGTAAATTTATTCTAGTTCCGTTTTAGTCACCGACCTTCCAAAATTTAATGATAATAAAGTATCACTGTATGTATTAAAAACTCAAGATGTTAGGTCAAAGTTAACCAGGAAACATACTAACACAATATATTTAACGTTGTTGGACCAGAACATAGCTTTTGAAAGTTTATTATGTACGTGTGGATTTATAGTGGTAAACCGTGTTGGAGATTAGATTTTGTAATAAATGTGTTTCACTTACCAATTTGTTTCCTGACTTAATATGTACTTAATGTATATGCACGCAATTTAGGTACAGATATGGAGTAGTTTATAGGATTCAGGGCTGGTAATTAATCTGCATGAATTTAAACAAGCTTCAGTTGTGGTTTTGTGTTGGTTTTTGTAGGTTTTGATCCCAATTGGCCTTGGTACAGAAGAAATGGAAGCTGTTATAATGGTGAATGTGCTGCGTCAAGCTGGTGCGGATGTGGTTGTTGCTTCGGTTGAGCCCGAACTAGAAGTTAGACTTTCTGGAGGTACCATACTTGTTGCTGATACATCCATTTCTGAATGTTCAGATCAAATTTTTGATTTGGTTGCTCTTCCTGTAAGTTCTCCAAACTTCAAACCTTCTTCTGTAACCTACTAAGCTTTACCTGTTTGTTATTAATATTGACATTGCACGTTCTTCACTTTGTTATTGCTAACCAACGCCGTCTTTTATGACAATCGTCATATTGAAAATTTACTATAGTTACATCCCAGTTGATGTAACTGGTGACCAGCAGTCTGTTGACACATATAAACCTGTATTTAAGCTCTTAATTGCTGCCACTTCTGCTTGACACATATAAACCTGTATTTAAGCTCTTAATTGCTGCCACTTCTGCTATACACATTACACAATCTGAGTGCTATAATATATGCTTTAGTTTCAACATGAAACCATCAAATTTTACACAAATGTGTAAAAGATTAGCAATTAATATCTGCTTGAAATGCGATGTCACGTTACCATCTGTCCAACCACAGCCTTGAAAGAGGGAAAATTGAATAAAGTTTGTTGGAACTCTTTTTTGTAGTTGGATAAGGCTTTTTCCATAATAAACACAAATAATTTGTTAAGATGCATATATAATGATTATCTAGATGTTGTCTCTTGTGATTGTTTTTCCATTTCGACTAGTTTTCAAGGTATTTTTTCTTCAATTTTCTTGCCTATGCTTATCTAGGGAGGTATGCCTGGTTCTGTTCGTCTGAGAGATTGTAAAACACTTGAAGAAATTACCAAGAAGCAAGCTGAAGAGAAACGGCTATATGGGGCTATTTGTGCTGCTCCAGCTGTCACGCTTCTGCCCTGGGGTCTTCTCAAAAGAAAAAAGGTGTTATTGGATTATATGGATTAAGTACTACATTGTATATATTTAAAACAATACTAAATGCATGGTGTTCTAATTATCAATGTGTGCCCTGTTGTAGACAACTTGTCATCCAGCGTTTTTGCACAAGCTTCCAACTTTTCGGGCCGTGAAAACAAATCTTCAAGTTTCTGAAGAATTAACTACAAGTCGTGGCCCTGGTACTTGCTTTCAGTTTTCCGTATCACTAGTTGAGCAGCTTTTTGGGGAGTCTACTTCCATGGAGATTGAAAAGTTTTTGGTAAGACATGCAAGTATCTCATTCTTTACAATACCTTCCTATAGATTCATGGATGGTCAACATGAGTTGACTTTTTCTCATCTAAATTTTGTACAAGTTAATGGACACTGCTGATGAGCTTTCTAGGAAGAAAGAGTTCAATGAAGTTGAGTGGGCAGTTGATCATACCCCTCGAGTAAGAGTTTCATCTTTGCTTGTTCAGGAAATGTAGTTATAGGTTTAGTTTAATATTATATAATGTATATATATATATATATTTTTTTTTTAATATATATTGGCATCATCAGGTTCTCATTCCAGTTGCAAATGGATCTGAAGATATCGAGGTGGTTACAGTTGTCGATATATTAAGACGAGCTAAGGTGGACGTTACGGTTGCTTCTGTTGAGAAAACTTTGCCAGTATTGGGTTCGCAAGGTGTAAAAATGGTTGCAGACACTTTAATTAAGAATACTGCTGAATCGATATATGATTTGATTATCCTACCGGTAAGTCAAACTTGTTAAGTGTAGACATAATCTAGAATTTTTCATCATTCTAAGCTTACTAATGCTTGTCATTTATATTCAAAACCAAATTCTAGGGAGGAGATTCTGGCATAGAGCGGTTACAAAAATCCAGAATTTTAAAGAAGTTGCTAAAAGAACAAGTTTCTAGTGGACGGAAATATGGAGCAATTTCCTCTTCGCCTTCAGTTCTTCAGAAACATGGCTTGCTCCAAGTAAGTAAATAACCACCATATGTGCGACTTTGACTACATTTTCTTCGATATCATTAAATTTAACCTATTCATATAGAAACAGGTCAAAAGGGTAAAATAGCAAAAACAATAATTATGAAGGAAGCATGTCAGATATCACTTGTGGTGTACTATGTGTCACGAAATTATACATAATTATTTATAGATTCTGTGAAAAATAAAGAGTTAAACTACACAGACGGTCCCTGTGACCCTTCTGAGGTTTACACCAAATTATGGATTTGGTCTAGACACATAAGCACTTGTTTTGGCCTGTTATCCAACCAACCCTTAATGTGCAACTGTGTAAAAATGAGACATTCTTTCAGAATGAGCAATTTTTGCTGAACCATTAATTAATATGTATACGTAGAAATAACTGTTGTCTATTGTATCTTTGTCTATTTGTTAAACCAAACTACATGCTTCATCCAGAACAAGAAAGTAACTGCTCATCCTTCTGTGCTGAGCAAGCTCGAGAGCAACAACATAGTCAGTTCTCAAGTTGTCATAGATGGTCAACTAATCACATGTAGGGGTTTTTCAAGTGCACCCGAATTTGCATTGACTATTATCGCCAAGTTTTTCGGGCATGGAAGAGCAAAAAGTGTTGCAGCGGGCCTTGTTTTCGAATACCGAGCGAGCTAACTGCAAGTACAGGCTATTAAAGCAGCAAGTCGTGTGGTTCTATATAAACCCAAATGCGGATCAACAGCAAGGGCTGTCGGTTACATATAAGAATCAAGCTCAACAAGATAAGTCTGAGGCCGTTTTATGGGCATACAAAAGAAAGGTTTAATGTGGCTGGTTCCTGGTAATGTCATGATTCACCTTATTTTAGCCCTTTGAGTTCCTTTTAGTAACATGTTCTATGTCTATTTGGCATCTCTTCTTGTATACATGTAGGTTTTACTACAAGAAAATGTATCATGATTCATGTAGCAACCCCTCTATTTAGTTGGTTATATAGCGTAGATTCTGCAACCTTTAGACCGTATAACTTACAAGTGTCTCTCCTATTATGCAAATCTCAAAATATGTTTCCTCTTAATCTCAAAATATGCAAAAAAACAACCTCCAAACAAATATCACGCTGGCAAGAGATGCTGGATTTTTAATAATTATACATCCATACCTTTCCAAAAAAATAATTATACATCCATAAGTTTTATGGTTACTGTACATACACATACACATCATTGGCTTTGGATAAGCAAGATCGATATCATATGCATATACATACACTCGAATTATTTAAGTCGAGCATAAATGACCAAATCTGGAGAATATTTCTTGATTCGTACCTCATGCATAGCAAGTTGAGCATTACTTAAGATATGGTCATTTCTACGCTTTGAAACCCTAGCCTTTTGTATTTTACATATCCTATCTACTATAAGCTTGGTTCCATGTTTATCTACCAAGGTCCTGATAACGTTCTTCTTAAACATAATCTTCTACTTCCACTCAACTTTGTCTTCTCAGGTACCTGCAAAAAAGGGATAGACGTGACTGTTTAGTGGATAAGAAGGTAATGTATCTACTAAACAATGTACAGAAATCCCTAATAACTTCGACAACTGACAAGATTCATTCCACATGTTAGATTTGACATAAATTCGTCCCATGTGGTTGTAGCATGTTGAAACTTGAATACATGTTACTTCACATAAACTTGAAAGTTTAGATTTAAATTGCCAAAATAATCAATGAACTGTCTTTGTAAGTGAAGATAAATATGATTCTAAAAAAGACCAATGACAAATCTTTAGAAATAAAATATGGATTCTTTTTATGGTACTATTAACTGTTTATAACTATCATGAACAAATCTCAAACCATCAAACCAGAATTCTGAAACAAGTAAACTAGATACCTGAAAATTCTGTGACTCCATGATCTCTTCCTGGAGGGATGGCAAATACAACAAGAAAACAAGTTACAAGAAAGATTCACATTTTGTGACAATTATGAACTCAGATGATTATCACTGTATAGGATACACACCTGCTTTTTCTGCAACTCGTGGTTAACTTCTTTTAGTTTTTCAACTTCAGCTTCCAATTCCAATGTATACGCCTATTGAATTAATAAAGATTCTGTAAGCATTATAACTAGACTATCCAATGTCCTCACATTTTAAATAATAGCAATTAAAGATTTTGTAACGATGGCGCATACTCAGGTTAGTAAAACCAGGTCCCACTAATGGATCAAATGGTTTCACAGTTTGGATGATGCCTAAAAACGGTACTCAAAGTTAACGCCACGTCCTGTGACAGGCTGGTTACGTACATAGACATGAATGCATTATGCATACATCAAAGACAAAGAAGCAGAATGCATACGGGTTGGGAGATGATATTATGAATGCATATATCAAAGACATGAATGCATACCGGCTGATTAGTTAAAGGTGAACATGACAACAAACATCTAAGACATTGAAGTTCTGCACGACAATAAGCAACAAGATGAATAATAAAACTCACAATGAATAGGAATAAAGGCATCTAAAAAACCCCTGGAATGGTCAACACATGAATGCATATTATACCACATTAAATAAAGTAGCAATACCCTATGCATGCTCAAAAGCTTCACCTGTTTCCGAGCCCGTGACCGTGCAGCGGACTCTCTATTCTTAATCATCCTCTTCTGCCTTCTCTCCACCACTTTCTCCAAAGTACCACTCCTTTTTCTTTCATGAACCCCTTGACTATATGCGTAAGACGGTGGAGATGGTGATGTATCCAAATTACTATTTGTAAATAAATCACGTTGAGCCATGCTAGTTTTTATTGGATTATCTGTCTTTCGAATTATAGAAACATCATTTCCATGACTACTCATCTGAGTATTCTTCACTACATTTGATGAAGTGTTGAAGTTGAAAGCAGCTTGCTTTGGAAGAATTTTCTGCGGTTTTGGTTGTTGTGAAGATCTAACACCTTGCAAATTGTCAACTTCAGTTTTTCTTTTGGTACCAACTGCTTGTTGATGATACCCTGTATTCGAGTTTTTAAACCCAAAAACAAAACTACTTCCATCACCAAAAGGTGCATCATTCTGAAGCCTTCCATTTGTTCGAGTTTGGTTATTTTCCCCAACTACCCCTGCTTTCTGCAAGAATGCCTCTAGTGTCATCTCACGTAAAGCTGGTGGCTTCTCTTGTGGCTGCAAGTCTGCTTCTTTGATCAAATTCACATCTTTGACTCCATTCTGACAATGACCACCATTTTCTTTAACCAGCTCTCTCCAAACTTCATCAACCGTTTTCTGACTAAGCGTTCTTGGTAATGTTAAAGATCCTTGCTTTAGCAAATTCCCATGATTAACGACACTCAAATTGAGGTTTGGTGTCATTTCTTGAGTCTCTTCAGCAGTCCAAATGTTCTTTAAAAGCTCATCCATATTCATTGATCCAAAGTCCTTCCCACTTCCACCCATTGTGTTCTGTAATTCTTCGAAAGTTAACGCGTAAACAGAAGATTGTTGGGGCAATGGTGAATTCGTCATTGTCGACTTACTGGTTTGGGAACTACAGTGCTTGGGATTCATTAATGAACTCATTGCTTAATTCATCCAAACCTATCAAAATCTAACAAGATCATGTCATTTTCTTGATTTCTTGATACAAATTTCTGTAAATATATAGTAATTTAAATGTGGGTATGAGGGTGTTAAATTACAAAGATTAGAACTTTATGGACAAGTAACTTTAATAAAGAATCTAATTCAAAGATCGAATCTTTATGATTTTGCATCAAAGTAGCATAATGCCCTTCATTTAAAGAGGGAATTCTTTTATAAAAATCTATTAAAGATCATGGACATGGAACAGATAATAGCATGAAGTACAGAAGAAATATGCAAATTAATATGCATGAAGTATATAAGACACAAGTGATTGAAGTAAGAAAATAGCATACTTCAATACTTTTTCCATGATCAAGAAGGTGAAACATATTATAAGCAAAATATCTATCTTAGTTTTATGTTTCCCATCATCCCATCAAGATTCAAGAAACAAGTCTAATCACAAGATATACAACAAACTAAACTACATAATCACTAATATGAAGATTCCCAAAATACCCCTGAAAAGAACATAACATATATATACTTGTACATAAAATTAAATATAAGAAATGAATATAAAGCACACATACATCAAGATCAAAACTAACTAGCTAGTTTTCATTTTTCTTTTTTCATTTCTTTTCTTTAAGTTCACAAGAAAAGAAAAGAAGGAATAAAGCTAAACATTATCCAACAACATGATTACCACTAGACCTTTTACGTCTTTAAAGTTAAGCAACAAATTTAACACCAAAAATTGTAGCATTTTCTTTATTTTAGAAGATGATAAAAGAAATCTAAAAGGTTTATATGCAGAAAAACCCACAAAGATCGAGGCAACAAGATCGAATGGTAAATTTTGCTCAAAAAAATAATGATCAAATGGTAAATAAATAAGGTAACATATATATAAAACATGTTCAGGTCATCAAAATATCTAAAGGGAATAAAATATTTATAGACGAATTTACCCTTTTAAGGAGAAGAGTGGTGGTTACTTTCCTTTCTTGTTTGTTGGATTGGAATTTTGGAAGAGATGACAAGTGTCTTGTGTTCCTTTCATAAGAGTCACTCTCTCTATTTAAGGATTTGTAGCTCACAAAAAAGTCCTAGATTTAAAAAACCTTTACTTAGTTATTTTAAGTTGTATTTGCATAAACATGCCTTCATCTATTGAATGTATTTTTATATACCCTTTATCCTTCTACGGTTTGTGCATAACACATTAGCGAAGTTTCGCATATGGTAGATTTGATAGCGAAGCTGTGCTTGAGGATTGGGATAGTCTGATATCTATTTGGCAGCTCAAATAACTAAATAATGTTGATTATATATCATGTATTCATAAGTAATAAGGTTAATAAAGAATATCTCGATCAATAAAAAAAAAAAAAAAAAAAAAAAAAAAACTTATGCATCTATTTATTCAACACATTATCACCACCAAATGATCATATGAGGTTTAAGGTTAAAATTAGAGGTGGCAAGAGAAAAGAGTTAGAAAAATTCAATTAGACCACATATATCTGAATTAAAGACTCGTATTCTTTAAGTAACTTAAACAAGACGACCTAATTCGTTTTTTTTTTCTTTTGTTCTTTTTTTTATTTTATTTTTTATTTTTTTTTTCTTCGTTCTACGCACATTTAATTACATCTTTAAAAGCTAAAACATTAATGCATCCACACATACTTTTTCTTGTCTTTATTTCAATTAAAATCTTTAGGATAATAACTAGTCATGTTCACAACCCTAAATTCCCTTTTATTAGATTCTTCCTTGAAAACTTTAAATCCCTTAGATATCATATCACAACTACAAGAATTAAATAATTAGTATAACAAATGTTGCATCATAATAATCTATGAGAATATTTATTTAGTTCCAGAGAAATACTTTTTCGAAAACAACCACCAATCTCATAATATTTAGTTTCAGAGGATTTACCTTTTTATTTGTTAGCATATTTGGTTTTCTTGGTTTTAACCAAATTCTAATTTGGTATATGATTTGGTTTTATCCGTTCTACGATTTGTTTGGTTTGGTTTGGTTTTGGTTTTGGTTTTAGTTTTGACTTTAAAAATTTTAAAATCGATAAACCTAAACCATACAACCCACAAACCCGAACACCGAACCGAGGAACACCCCTTCTGTAATCACTTAACACAAGAGTATATCACAGATGTCGTACCGCTAGGTGACAAACCTTTTGCTCCAAAAGATCATGTATACACCGTCGATATCAAGTTATACTCCATCAACGAATAACATAAATAACTTATAGTGCAACATTATTAACTAGGGAAGGGATCTGGTGAGAATTAAAAAAAATAAAAAAATAAAAATGAGAAAAGTTTCTAGCCATACATTTAAAATAAGAGTAAGAATTTTAAGAGGATATGCATTTACTTTTGTATATGCATATGAAATTTGTGATTGTGCTTTCTTTTGTCCCTTCTTATTTTAATGTTTTTTTCTCATTTGATACTAAGATGATTGTTTAAATCAAATTTGGTGGTACGTACATAAATCATTTCTCAACTAAAATTACATCAAAGGATGGTTTGATTCTGGGAATGTTAAAAGATGAAGGGTGTAATTGTACCATAATAAAGAAAAAGTGCACTTATTATGTGATGAAAGTGAACGTGAAGTAGCGGTGACGTCACCAGATATTTTTTCCAAACGAATAAAAATCTTCAGCGTGTGCTTACAAATATCTTAGTCGAGCCTTAGGTATCGTGACAAGCTTTAGCTTCTCATTTGAATCAGACGGGGTGTCACATCATCATAACACAACCTCTTCTAAAACCTCCCTCTTATCACAACTAAACACAACAATTAACAACAACAACAACAATAATAATAATAATAATAATAATAATAATAATAATAATAATAAATCGTACAACATTACTTTTGTTGTCTAGATGACAAACCAACCAACAACAAGAATTGCCAAGCCAGCTTGGTGTGGTGGTGGCACGGGTGCCACATCACCTTGACGAAGGATGACAAATATGAAATAACACACCTAAGGCTCTAAAGTAAGATATTTAATCTCAGTAAACGTATAAAGCATAAATGTTTTTGCTTACAAGTTAAAATTAAATAAGTAATGTTTAATTCTAAAAAAATGTATATAAAAATTCAAACAATATTTCTTTAATAAAATATTATTTTAATAATATTTTCACTTAAAATCTAAAAGAAAATGTATGACAATGTTTGACAACCCATTTAACGTAGCTAAAAAAAAAAAAAAAAAAAAAAAAAAAAAAAAAAAAAAGAAGCAGACCTTTTTCATATCTAACCCTAACATTAATAATTCTAGAAATTCATTCACAAATTCTACTATACTAGCAGGGTTCCCGCGCGTTGCAGCTGCGGGTACCCTGAAATAAATTTTCCGGTGAATCATGTATTTTAGTTTATTATGTTCTTTTTGACAATAAATTTACGGATATCAAAATTTTCGTTTAGCTCGTGTCCGTTCGGGCTCGAGCCCGTTGGCTCGTGTCCGTTCAGGCTCGAGCCCGTTTGGCCCATGCCCGTTCAGGCTCGAGCCCATTTGGCCCGTTGCTCGTTCCGGCTTGAATATTTGTATAATGTGCTTTATTATTTGTATTAGTGACATTTAATGCGGGAATTATGTTTAAGTTGGTTGTACAATATGCTTGATAATTTGTATTTCTTATGTACGGGATGTTTTAATAAGTGCATTAATTGTATTTATTGACCAGTTAATTAATTGTATTTAATGTATATAATGTTTTATTTATTGTATTTAATGTTAGTATTAATTGTATGTTAGAATTAAATATGAGGGAAATTTCTATAAGTAGTATGATATTAAATGTCTAATTGTGTTGAATCACTTGTACTTTTAGCATTGAAATGTGTAAGGCTTAATTTTAAGTATTCTATTAATAGTAGGCCATTGTGCATTATAAGATAGTTAGATTATACCGGACAGAATATTACAACTATAATTGTTTGTCACTATAAAATCTCGTTAGTATGCACGAGTACTCGTCTAGTTAGAGTAAATACATTCTTATGCTTCGAAATTTTCACACTAATTATCTTTATAAGAAGTATTTGGCGATTACAATTACTATGATTTGTCTAATTTGTATATATCATCTTTAGAAAGGCAAACTTCTTTCATAGTACATTTTAGATCAAAACCATGGACTTAAGATCAAATGAGAAGAAAATATAAAATAAGAAGGATGGGAAATAACTCTAACCACACATTTGAGATGCATCAACCTTATTTACATGCATTCATAGTCTTTTAGAAGCATCATAATATGTTTTCTAGTTCAAAATTAGATGCATATACATATATTAGATGTTTTTCTTTAAGTTAGGTGAATCATATGTAGTTTTCCTTTTATGTGCGTCAAATGTATTGCTGGTATCACTTTGCATCGTTTTCACTTCATAATCACTTTTGAAACTTATTGAGATGCATCTAAATGGATAGAGATGCATCTAATTCAAGTCGATGTATCTTAAATGTGTGGTTATAATTATTTCTCATTCTTCTTATTTTAAGTTGTCTTCTCACTGGATCATTACCAAACCATGACTATAAAACCTTTTTGTCTTCTTTCATTTAAATTGTTAATTACTCCTCCCGTCTCATAAACACTGTCCACTTTGACTTTTTTAAGTCTTTCTTATTCAGCTTTTACCTTAAATATTTATGTTTGCGTTATATAACACTTGATGAAAAATATATGAATGAATTAGGATTTAATGTATTTTCATTGATATAATTTTCATCAAGTATTATATAACGCAAACAAAAATATGTAAGGTCAAAATTGAAAAAGAAATATTTTAAAAAGTCAAAGTGGACAGTTTTTACGGGACGGAGAGAGTATTTTCTTCTATCCAAAGTTACAACACTAACATAACACATCATCATCATTCTAAAAGGCGCGCAAAGGTCTCGCAAAAGTGTGAGGCTTGGTCATGCGGCACGCCACGCCTTATGCCGCCATATACCACGTCTTTTTGTAAACTCAATATATATGAAATATGATATAAATATATAAATATTTTTTTATTTTGTATCGTCTTATGTTACGCCTTATAAACGTAAAAGTTTCGCCTTTACCGCTCAGGCGTGAGGCTTGGTTATGCCGCCACGCCACGCCCCGTGCTATTTATAACCTTGTCACCACCACACCTTTTTTTTCCTACTTTTTACACACACACGCTTAAATCACTTATATTTTAAATCCCCTTTTACGGTTTTCTCAACTTTAAATTTCAAGACCCATCACACATCTGATCATCTATTTCCGGAATCTTGCAACTATCCAACTACGACTATAGATCCGACCACCCTACACCATAAACCTGCCCATCCACCATAAATTTTACAACAATCACCACATGTTCGGCCACTCATTAAACCCCACCATAGACCTAGGTTTTTGGTTCGTGATTATGGTTTAAAAGGTTTAAGTTCATGGGATTCGGCGATCAATTGTGTTGGTCTAGTAAATACGATAGCGATTCGTGGGATTCACCTGCTTCTGTGATACCTTTTTATGGTTGTTTGGCCTTACATGCGTTGTATGTATTAAAAAGAAGGAAACATCTACATGGTATGGATTATATACATATAGGAAACATCTACATGGTATGAAAATAAACCCCCCACCCCTACAAATGATTACCCCAACCACTTTAGGCCCAACGACTCATCGGTTTGGCCAACCGAAGAGCATCACTTAAGTGACAACGATGAAAAGGGCGTGTCGGTTGGTTGATGGTTGGAGCTGCTTCGATTTGGTGACGAGGAGGTGGGTCCCATATGACCATTATTAAACGGTAATATTACAGTTTTATATTTTTTCTCTTATACTTTTACCCCTATAACACACAAATTATAGCCGTTTTCTTCACACTTTTACAACTACAAAAACAACTCTTATATTTTCACCATCTTTTTATACAACTCACTAAAATTTTCAACAATTCTTTACAACGATAGCTAGAAAACAGAACCCTTCTCAATCAGAATCTAACAATTTCTTTCAAAATTTACTCAATAATCGCTTGCCTTCACCGGCCAATTCCTCATCCACTCCTCAATCAAGCAACCTTTCACCAAGTAATATGGCTCCGGGGTTCGGTGATTACGTACACCTTGTCAATCATTTAACACAACCATTTTATCAACAAAACCAATATTGTTCATTCCCATCAAAATACTCCCAATATGCTTCACCATACTTCGAAAATCAACTAGGCACCCAAATCCAATCTCAATACCAAATGTCGAAACACCACCTGATGTCGAAATCGAAGAAGAAGGTGAGGATGAGGCCTACCTGAAGCAAGATAAACTAGATGGACCGAATAAGAATGCAAGATATTGTTGGAATGGTGGGTAGGTGCTTCTGAAAATTTAGTCCAATGAAATTCACAAACGCAAGATTGTTTTTGGGGTACCGTAGTTGTGGTATACAACAAGTTAGTTAATGAAAAACGTAGCAAGATCAATTAACAAGAAAAAGAATGCAAGATCAATTAACAACAAGTTAGCAAACTAGATGGACCGAATAAGAATGCAAGATATTGTCGGAATGCAAGATTGTTTTTGGGGTACCGTAGTTGTGGTATACAACAAGTTAGTTAATGAAAAACGTAGCAAGATCAATTAACAAGAAAAAGAATGCAAGATCAATTAACAACAAGTTAGCAAACTAGATGGACCGAATAAGAATGCAAGATATTGTCGGAATGCAAGATTGTTTTTGGGGTACCGTAGTTGTGGTATACAACAAGTTAGTTAATGAAAAACGTAGCAAGATCAATTAACAAAAAAAATGGAACAAAATACAAAAAGATGTCAAGACATTCGGGGCCATCTATGATAAGTATGATAACCTGCGACAAAACGGTGTTGAAACAAAGTCGTTTACACCGCCGCCAAGTGGCACATCAAGCAACTAGTTAAAAGAAACTTCATTTTAAAAGAAGTGTGTTGGCATGTACTCAAAGATTACTTGAAGTTTGGTTTGAGGCCGGCGTCATGAGCCTGAAATAAAATTCAACATGATATATCATGTTAAAATCAACTTGAGGTAATCTTCATCCCAAACTTTTCAAACCCACATCTAAACAATCATCAATTGTAGGCTTGTAAACGAACCGAATGAACACGAACAGGGTCTTGTTCATGTTCGTTTGTTTAATTTTAACTGGACAAATAAACGAACAAGAACGTTTAAACGGACAAATTTTCTTGTTAATGTTCGTTTATTAAGAAAATGGGCGTTTAAACGAATGTAGAATATTGTTCATGTTCGTTCATTTAATAAATAAACGAACATAAACAAACATTTTACCGAACGATTCATGAAATGTTCACTAATATGTTCTGTTCGTTTACGGGCCTAACCGATTGACACAAGAATAAATAAAAGAGTAAACTGTTAAGAAAAGGGTATTGCACTAAACACACCACAAATACCTTATCTTCTTTCAAAACAAATACTTCCTTAATTTCTCTTAAAAATTCTAAAGAACACTTCTTGATTCTCAACCTAAAACACATGAATATTTTTTACAAACCAAATACCCTCTTGAACTAGTTCTTGACAGATTTGGTTAAAGATCTATCGGGTAGACCCCCCCCCCCCCTCTTTTTTTATTTTTTATTTATTTTTTATTTTTTTTGTAATCTTCGAACACAAACACACATAAAAAAACAACCCGTGATTTTGACAGTTTCTTGTTTTGGTTTGGTTCTTGGTTTGTTTTTCTAAAGATCTATAAGGTGTATTATGTGATTTTTAAAGATCTTTCTTTTGAAATGATGAAACCCGAGATCATGTGTTATTATTTTGTTCTTTGTATTGAGTTTTTCTTTCAAGATCGATGATGGGTATTGTTACACTTTTTCTTTTCGAATTTTCTCTTTTTTTGAATACTTGAATCTTGATCAAACTGATAGTTGGTTGAAGTTTAATCTAATTGGCTTAGTGTCATTTTCCAAACCTATACAAATTAATTTTCTTCTGCATGTTGATCTAAAATGGTGTTTACCAAAATTATTGTTGTTGAGGTGTTTGGCTAAGTTTCTAAGAAAACTTAAGTACAACACAAAAATGTTAAAAGTGAGGGAGGTGGGAGTGGGCACGGGAAGGCACGTGAGTGAAGCCTTCATCCACGGTAACACCGCCGCCGGGGGGTCCTTCATGCGCGGGATCCTTCATTTGCCTCAAACTTTTACGCACGGGATCCTTTTTTTTTTTTGAACGTTGCAACTTTATTGTGAGTGAAGTGAGTGAGTGAAGGGTGAGTGAAGTGATGCCTCTAAGGCTAGTGTGCAAGGAGGTGATGGGATCACCATCCGGCCCCACTTCACACTTCTCTCCCCTTGCCCACTAACATTTGCATCACCAAAAACACAATTCCCAAAACATTATTCGGTGAACACTTCACCAAATGGAAAAGCAAAATAATTGGGCCCCATGTGTACCTTTTTATTGTAATTATNAGGCATCAATGAAGGGGTCCCATCCTTGAATCCTTTTTTCAAGGCCTGACGCATCGAAGGACACGCGCTGACGGCGGTGTTTGACGTGATGCCAAGGGCTTCCACTCACGTGCCTTCCCCCCGTGCCCACTCCACCCTCCTCACTTTTAACAATTTTTGTGTGTACTTAAGTTTTCTTAGAAACTTAGCCAAACACCCTCAACAACAACTAATTTTGGTAAACACCATTTCTTTATTATAAAAAGATTTATTATATTCATTTAAAAATAAATAATATATAAATTTATTTTATTTTTCTCTCTCCTTTTATAAATTAATATATTTTCTCTCTCCCACATCAAATCAAAATCCAAATCCTAATCCAAATTTAAATCCAAATCCAAATCATAATCCTAAACCCGTCTACAAACCAAACGGGCCCTATATATCAGACCATGACCGTTGGGTTTTCTCTCATCACTTGCGTGTTGCTTCCATGAGTCCATCTCTTTACAAGTTAAAAAACCAGTTTTGTAGTATTTTACGAAGGGGATATGATGCCTACATTTTATTGGAAAAAGGTTTACAAAATATACAGTTCAGTCCCTGCAGTAAGCCTCTGATACAGTTCAGTCCCTGTCCCTACCCTTTTTTACAAAAGGAAGTAGGTAACTTGCCTACTTTATAAAGTAGGCATTATATCCCCTTTTACGAAAGATAAAAAGGAAAGTTGTTATATATGGATATTCTATAAAAGGAATGCTAAGTAGAAGTGTTGTAGAATATATATTTTTTTGGAGTGCATGAAAAAGCTAGTAGGCTACCATTTGCGTTGAAAGTTAAAATGATAAAAGAGGGAATTTTGTATATTATGAAGATACTCGTATAGCCGTATGTATTGGTTTCCACACGTTTAAGATTAATAAATCTTAACGATGTCTACTGCTATAACGAAAGAAGAAAAAGCAAATAGATATTTCAATATATTATCGTCTTCTGTTATAGGTACCATCAAATTATCACAATATTAATTAATACGTTAAATTAATATTGTTTTTATAAATGAGTTATATATAAGTGGGTATTTATTTGAAACGATGAAGATAAAGATGACGAGAATTTTAATGGTGATAGCAATGGTGGTGGTGGGTATGGTGGTGATTATGGTGATAGGGGTTGGAGGTTGAAGAAGAGTGGTGAAGTAGAAGAAATGATCGTTTGACTTAATGTTTAGGGAGCCTTTAGTCGTAAAAGGGAATCACTATGGGTATGGATGAGAATGGTTTTATAAACACTTCTCCTTTGATGGGTTTAGAAAATGCTTAATTTTATAGGTTTGATACCATTATCAATAGTAAAACTATTAACCAAATAATTGTATTGGGAATGAAAGTCATACCTTCATTCTCATACCCTCAAACCAAACACCTCTTTAGATGTGGGTTTGGAAAGATTTGTGTTGAAAAGTTTGTTTATAAGTTTTTAATTTAAGCTAAATGGTAATGATGGTGGTAGAGGAGGAGAGGTTGAAAAAGAATAGTGTTTGGATTATAGTATTTTTTAAATTTGATATTTGAAAATTTGATGACCAACAGTGTAATTAAGAAAAACTGTAAGTTAAGGATATATACTCATCACATATAAGTCAAGTGTGTTAACTAACGATAAATGCTAATGAGTGTTAACAAAAAAGGATGAGGCGTGCAATTAATAAAAAACGTTGGGACTATAATTGAGATTTTTAAGAATTTGAGGCGATATTCGAGAATCAGGCGAAGTTTGGAGACCACCAACGTAATTTACTCTTGCACTGTAAAAAAAAAAAAAAAAAAAAAAAAAAAAAAAAACCAGTTTTTCACTCCAAAATTGGAGTGAAAGTTTTAAAAGCAAAATGTTCTCACTTTCATCCATTTACTTTCATTTTCATTCTTAAAAAAACTTGAGAACACAACTTTTATCAATTTTTTTTCTTTCTTCCTTTTTACTCAACTTGAGAATACAGTGTAAAATTATTAATAAAAATATTGTTTATCATGTACTATTAAAATTTGAGTTTAGAAAATTTTAACATAACACTAAGAGTATAGAGTGCTCGGTGTGGTAGTGACGAATAACACATTATCCATCTACTACCTCAATGTCACATCATTAGCCTCTTAATAACACAGTAACAACTAAAATTTCCTCCAATAAAAAAAAACAATAACACTTTCTAAGTCCTACAAAATACCCACAAAAAATACCCACTCACTGTAATAATAATAATAATAATAATAATAATAATAATAATAATAATAATAATAATAATAATAATAATAATAATAATAATAATAATAATAATAGGATTGGTTTTGCTATTGCTAAAGGTGTGGGGGCTCAGTTGGTTTCTCGGCTCCCCACTAATTCCTTGTAAAATCCTATTAATTTTCAATAAAAGTGTTGGTTATAATATACAAAAATGAGAAGAATAAGAAGGATTTTTAGCCACACATTTCATATAAGAGTAAGAATTTTAAAAGGAGTGCATCGATTTTTTAGGTGCATTTGAAATGTGTGGTTATGGTTTCTTCTCACATTTTTAATTTTAATTTTTCTTCTAATTTAATCCTAAATGACATACTCATTTAAAAGACATGCTATATATGCTTTTAACTTCTAGCCAGTATCCTTTCTCTCCTATTTTGCTTGATCTAAAATCATTGAAAGACATTCACCAAACTAATTTGTATTGCATTGATCTCTTTCTAATAATTTTAGCCTTAAGAAAAAGTCGCCTATGATTTAAAATGTGCTTTGTGGACATTTACACATTATAATACCGTCTTACTTAAAAGAAAAGAAAAAAATAATTCTTATGCTTAATTAGTAAGTCTACTAATATGCTTGATGATTTAATTAGTGAATTTAAAAAAAAAATGGTGAAAATTTAAAGAAAAAAGCTGTATAATACATATGTCTAATATTAACTGGATTAGGCATGTAATTAGGCTTGCATTTTAAGCCTAAATAGCACTACTAAAAAAAAAGTTGCTCATTTCATCCATGGTTAAACCATACAATTGGGAGATCAAGTTATGTCTACAGGCTTGCATGCATTTATTATACTATTGCTTCTTAAATAAATATTTATAAAATTACTAACTATAGTCTAAATCATAATGTACAGGATGCCAGTATCATGAATCATTTTTTAATACAAAAATAACAAGTTTCTTATCTAAAACTATGAGTAAATAACATGGATGGAGCGGGGGGGGGGGTTATGCAAATCCCTAGTACATGTGTGACTCATGTGGTAGCTAGGATTAATGACCTTGAAAGTCAAATGTTGGACGGGAGACTTGTGTTTGTGATGATCATGGAAAATCGCTGAAAATAAAGGCAACGAATGAGGCATCGGCTAGCAAGCCTAGTACTTCTATGAGGGACCAATTGGAAGAATCTGATGAGGATGAAGTTGAGTTGCCTGATGACGAGACCTCTAGATATATGTCTTCGACTGGTGGAGGAGGACTCTTTGAAGATGGTCTTGATTGTTATTATGGATACGAACTGATGCAGGCTTTTTGTGATCAATTTGATATCCGTCTCCCTAGTCGTGTTAGGAAGTAATTTCATTTCTTTGTGTTAAGTTCATTAGATTGATTTGTCTCTCTTATGATTGCTTAGGTTTGAAGCACAATCGATGTGTTTGTCTTGCCTTTTTTAGGTTGAGGTGAGGGATTTCACTCTCATCCTATGTGTTTAAATGTTTTTTTGGAATAATATATTTTACTGGGGGCTCTAAACTTATTTTTTGAAAAAAAAAAGGTAAAACGAATTTTTTTGTAAACGTTGCGTTAAAGTATAAGTACAATTAGTGTCAAAAAGATTAGTGTCGTTTTTCTAAGTGGTATAAGAAATTATTGTACGAATAAATGAAAAAGTATAATAATAATAATAATAATAATAATAATAATAATAATAATAATAATAATAATAATAATAATAATAATAATAATAATAATAATAATAATAATAACAACAACAGTAACAGTAACAGTAACAGTAATAATTTCTTGTTGATATATGTTCTCGGTCAGGAATTTTGGCTCGTAAGGAAGTTGATATTGGGCTTAGTGGGGAAAGGGACAAACCCTTATGACCAGCTGATATGTTACTTTATTCGTGGGATAATGGGGTTGATGTATGTGTTGATCTGACAGGGTCTTCACCCTTGACGCAAACCGGTATGGTTGATTTTGTGTCGGGTCGTGCGGTTATTGAAGCCGCACAACGTAAACGCGTCAAGTACGAGGCTAAATGCGCGGATATTGGATATGGGTTTCTCCCCTTTTCATTCTCTTCTTTTGGAGAACTTGAGAGGATGCGGTGACCTTACTAAAGCGTATCCGGAGATTCTCGATGACTCAGGACATCGGAACACGTGCTGCTCCTCATATTTTTAATAGGATTAGCTTCGCTATAGCTAGAGGAGTGGGGGCCCAGTTAATATCTCGGCTCTCTACTAATTTCTTGTAAATCCTTTGTTCTTTTATAATAAAATGATCTTATTATAAATAATAATAATAATAACAACAATAGTAACAACAACAATAATAACAATAATAAAGCAATACCTGAAGTATTTCTAGAAATCTAGAGATTAAGTAAAGATCGTATACTTCGGGGTAGTATTTCAAATGTGTAAATCAAACTCAAAAGGGCAATTAAAAAAGATGAGTTTGTAGATCATGAGTGAAATTTCGAATTTGCTTCAGAATGTTCAGGTGAAGCTAGAAGATACTTTACAGATGGAACAGGTAACAGGGGTTAGCACAAGTTAAACAATGATCAAAATTAATGTGCTTAAGCCAAAGAGTCCTTTACCAGATTAAAATAGGAGTTCAGCTATTAGCTGAGCAATAGAAGCGAGAGCATGGTACAAAATAATTTTAGATAGTTTAACTTTAGAGTAAAAAGCATGATACGAATGGTAGATCCAGCGTGATGGGGAATTCCTTGTATTGCAAGATTCAGTGGGAGGATGACAAGATCATTAAACGAAACCGTCCTTGCTAAATAAGGCAAGCTAGTTTGACATGATAAGAACGTGTTGATATTATAGTTGTAGCACAAATTAAGAATCCTAGTGACTTAAAAGATTTGAAGTTAGGGATTTCAAATCAGAAACACATAACTACATCGTGGTTTCAGAGGGGCTTGTACTGAAGTTCTAACGGACTTAGGAGAATCAGTAACAATGAGTCATGGTTCTAATTTGTGAAGTAATTCCGTTCTATTTAATCCCATAGAATGTAGTGCATACTGGACACTAAGCAGAGTGAGTCATGATTAAGCTAAGTCTATCATCCAGTAAGACTGAATTGAAGAGACTAATACTCTCTTAGGTTCATTAACAGCAAGACAATGTCAATCCATAAGATTGGAAGTAAGGCTCAAGGTTCTCCTGAAGAAAAATTGTTAGAAAGTTTGAAAAGTAGTGACAAACTCCTAAACACTTTCTGGTATGAGCTAAATCAGTCACCCGAGAATCGAGGTAATGTCATTGACTTGTGAAAATCGTACGAGACATTACAAGTAGATTTTGCTTAGAGTATTTTGAATCCATGAGTGGAAGACATTCCATTCTAAAGGATTCCTTCGTTGATTATCATGGAGGGATACCAAGATAATGATTACAGATATTATGAAATGAGAAACATTTCGGCGAAGAAGGTGAGTTTCATAAGCATTTATGGCGTCAAATGTTGGATGTGACCATAATCGATAAGCAACCACTTGGATCAATGTTATTGGCGTTCTCTAATCATGACAGACCATCTCAATGACATGAGGATGTAATACATTTGTCTTTGTTTCTCATTGGATTTATAATTAGTTTCCAGTTACAGCATAAAAGTGTAACATTGTGTGTTAAGGTCTAGTTCAGTAGGAATTAAAGAAAAATGGCTTATTGGCCAATATGGCAATTTGCAACTCCATGTTAAAATAAACCGGAAAAAGGATATTTTTCCTGTGTCCCTTGTGTGAAAAAGATTTGTGAAAAGTATGGTCATGCAATTAAAGTGCCTCAATCATTGTGGGAGGACAAATCGAGAAGCACGAGAACAAGAAAGGAAGAAAGTGTTATATATTATACATCCATGTCTAATACTTACAAAAATATCGGAAAGTGCGAAGGGATACAATCATATACCCTGAAGTTTGAATTAGACTTAGCTGGGCGTAGCTAATGATAAGTATGTCACTACTTGGGTATTGATCGGTTTCTATGAGTGAGGTACTACAATATCTTGCTCGGGATTCCTCTGTTGATGTCTTTGCACAAGTGGGAGTCTGAAGGGTTTATATGCAAACAACACAACGGCTTTCAAACTTGCCATCATTAAAATGCCGAAGGGCCATAACGGTGCATACTAATCGGTACAATACAAGTGGAAATAATAAACGAGCTATGAAATGAAATGAAAGAGTTGAAGAAATGAAAATACGGCGTTATTTTCATTAAGGGATTAAACAATTAATAACCAGAGAATAATATTTATCCTAGATAAATCTTAGGAGGGTATAAAATGAAAAAAGACCAAACAAACAACCTCTAAGGGTGTTTGGGTCGATCGGCCGAAAACCCCACAAACCGGTGTTTTTGTTTTTGTCTAACTAGGATTACTTGGTCTCCAAGTAATTCTAGAACTCTCCTAAGACCCCTATATATACAAAAGGGTCTTAAGAGGGTTGCACACACAATACACAAATTATCTCAAGACCCTAATCTCTCTCTCTCTCTCTCTCTCTCTCTCTCTCTCTCTCTCTCTCTCTTCTTGTGATCGGAAGAAAACCACAAAAAAAGGGTTACCTTTTTTTGGGTCAAACACCCTAGTCGACCCGAAGTCGACTCCCTAGTTGACTCAAGAACCGAATCCCAAAGGATTAAAACCCTTTAGGTCGATCATAAAGAAACAAGGACAATTAGGGTTTCCAAAACCCTAATCGACACCCTTTGTTCTCAAAGATCAATTAGGGTTTTTACCCAAGTTCGTGCTCGCCTAGCTTGTGATAGGTTCGTAGCCTTAATCCGATTTGTGGAGTACCGGTGGATACCTGACGCGGCCCTGGTGGTGACATTCTTAAGAAACCCTAATCAAGGACGTGAAGGACCAAGAAGATAAAGAAGGTCTTCCGTGCAGTTGAATCAAGTAAAGAAGCTTACTGCTAGCAAGATTAACAAGTAAGTTTTCTTAACAACCTTTTTATGTGTTAAACGTAGGTTATATCACTGTTTAGAAGTTATGTGCACAAGGATTTTGGTCTGCAAAATTTACCGTGTATATTTTCCGTTATGCATGTTTCAGCTGTGCAGACGACTACTAGAACCCTACAGGTACAATGTGTGAAAATGGTAGGTGAGGGGTGGCCGGATCTGGAAATAATGAACATTTGTGGGTGGTGGTGGAATAAAAATAACGATGACAGATTTATGGTAGGGTGTTGGCGTTGGGAGTGTGGTCGTGAGGATTGACGAATGACAGAAAGAGAAATGTATAAAATAGTACCTAAACATATGAATCATGGTGCTTTTTCTTATAAAAAGTTTGGTGTTTTGATGATGAAAATGGTTGTGTGGAAAAATAAAAATATACGGTGTTTGGTAAAAGAGAAAAAGAAGAAAAAAGAGATAGACAATCACTTCTTATCTATGTTCTGACAAAAATAGTGTGTAATGACTAATTTAGCCTCAAGTGCCATGCACATGGGGTATTTAACTAAAATAGTTAACGAAAGTTAAAATCATGAATCGAAGGTGTTATTCTTTGTAAAGTTAAGGATGATGAATGCAATTTCAAACTCTTAGGAACAGCATATGTAATTTTGGACAAACCACAAGGACGATCCATGTAATTTACTCTAAAACTATATATGAACACTAGAAGGGTACCCGCGCAATGCGGTGTCGGGTACCCTGTAACTATTTTTATGGCGAGCAAATATTTTTCATTTTAAACTTTCCTTATTTAGCATGTCCCAAATACTTTATAACGTAGTAGATATATTTTTTTCAAAAGTAGAACGCCTAAATTATTAATATTGTAAATAGTTAGTACTTTTATTTTTAAATTTTAACATTAAATTGGTAGTTATAAGTTTAGTGAGCTTTTCTTATAAACAATTCTACTAAAATATATCATTATTGCAGGGGGTTACTATATGGTTTAAATAAAACTTAAATTTTCAAATTTTACATTAATTTTTTAATTTTCTTTTTATAGTTATGTTTTTTGTCTTAAAATTTTAAGACTTCTTTTAAGAAGAAGTCTCAAATTTTTTATAATGTAGTATAGATAAAGATTATTGGCATTTGAACTAACGCTACATTGTATAAAAACTATTTTCTTTATTATTACTTAATTGTCAACTAATAATCTCAGGCATTGTACTAAATTTCTTGTTTACATTTTATAAACCATTTTCAATTAGTCATGTTTTCTTTTCAATAAAAAATCAAAAATCTTTAATATATAAAGATTCACTTTTGGTATATTTAATGTGCAAGAGTAAATGCGCAAAAAAAGTTGTACGGTGCAACATGCTTAAGCTTGAAAATAATTCGCAAAAATATATACCAAAATAATATTTAATCAAATAAATTCACAAATTAGTAAATACTCCATGCAAAATACGAAATGGCTTAATCATTTACACATCAAAGAATACGAACTAAAAGAGCCATGAATGCTAAAATTAAACACATATCATATGAACTTCAATGTCGGAACACAAGAAGTTGCATATTTACAACTCACCATTAAACTAAGAAAACCAAAAGATTAGTCTATTTATTGTTTAATTCTTTCAACTTCTTCTTTAAAGTATAAATAGCACAATCTAGCATGCTCACAATTCATTCTTCCATCACCACATCTATCGGAACCGCTGTCAACGTCAACTGTTTCCGCCGCCGACACCACCGAATCTTAAATTAAGAGGTGGTGTTTCGAGCTTAGGTGGTTTCGTTGTTGTTTTGGTGGTTCATCATCCTTAACAAATACAACATCTCATCACAAACCAAATTCAAAACCAACTTCTTCTTTAAAGTATAAATAGCACAATCTAGCATGCTTACAATTCGTTCTTCCATCGCCACATCTACCGGAACCATTGTCAACGTCAACTGTTTTCGCCGCCGATACCACTGAATCTTAAATTAAGAGGTGGTGTTTCGAGCTGAGGTGGTTTCGTTGTTGTTTTGGTGGTTCATCATCCTTAACAAATACAACATCTCATCACAAACAAAATTCAAAACCAAGATTCGAACTAATGATATATACGATTATGATTAAAGATTGATTGAGATTGAGATGTGAAGATGAATCGGTTTGGATAGTTTGATCTGGAAGACGATTTTTTTCTTTTCTTCCTTTTAGATCCGGTAGTTTGGAGGCTGCAAAAATTAGGGTAGTCATCTCTTAAGTTTTAAATTATATGGGCTAACCGGGTTGTAAGTTGGGTAGAATGGTTTAACCGGGTTTTAAGTTGGGTAGAATGCTTTAACCGGGCCTTCTTTGATGTATTTTTTTGAATAAATTTTGGGCCTACAGTATCATCTATTGATAATTGATAAATGAAAATTTATGTCCTTCAAATAGATTTATCAACGTGTTATAATTTATAAAGAGAAGTTAAAATTTTATACCTACTCATTTCCGCAACATGTACATGAATACAATTCAAGAATCATTGTTTTGATTCATGTTTCGTAAATATGAGAACATGTTTCGAAATCAATGTTTGGAAGCCTAGAAATGCATGTAAAACAAATATACATTTTGTAAGTAAACGGGACCAAACTTTTTACATATGAGGTGCTATTATCTCTTTTAACAAGTTAATAAAACCGACTCACAAGTTTAGTAGATTGGTTAGGACATGTGCATATTACGGAAACAGCTTTATATTATTAAATTTTTACTTAAACTAATTTACACTCTTAATTGAAAAAAACAAATAAATAAATATAAATTACAATGTTATCGAAATATGATATTTGCTATTCTTAATCCTAAAAATAATTTACACTCTTAATTGTAAAAAAATAAATAAATAAATATAAATTACAAGGTTATTGAAACATGATATTTACTCAAACTAAACGTCAACAACTAAACAAATTTACACTTCAACATTAAGATACAATTCGTGCAACGCACGGATATTTCCACGACTCGTTGATATAACACTTTATAAACCATTTCATGTTAACTAGTCATAATTACTTATATATCACACTGGCTAAAAACTAATGAAACGAAAATAATAGACTGTTAAAATAAAGTTTTGTTAACCACAACCCGTGGGGTTGTGTTTAAACATACCTTAATTAAAATTTTTGCATTAAATGAACACTAAACATTCCAAGTTTAATATCACATTCCATGTTTAAAATGAAAAAATATGTATAATTATAGAATATACTAGTTCATTTAATTTAAAATTTTTAATTATGGTATCTTTAAACACAACCCCATGGGTTGTGGTTAACAAAACCATAAAGTAAATTGCATTTTAAGATTTAAGCAAGAAGATATGCAAGTATTAATGACTAATGTATTAAATATTTATGACTTCTTTATCTAGTTTTGGAGATTTCAAAATTGATATCGACAAGGAATTATTACAAAATGATATTATTGTAGTTTCCATTCTTTTTACAAATTAAATTGAAGCAATATACATTGGACTAGATGTCATATTCTCTTTACTCCTTTTGACTTATTTTAGGTGTTTGCATCGTTATTTTATTTTCTCTCAAAAATATTGTCCACTTAAAACAAATAACAATACCCTTTTACATATTTTATTCATCTTTAAATAAAAAATATATGAGTAACAATAATATTTTTTTCTACATTTATTAAATATTTCGAGGTTTGTTTGGTGACACTTAAGTTGTTTTTGATAATTCAATGTAGGATTTATGTAACTACTAACTGGAAGTCGTTCAACTGTTTACTTTTAGGCACTCATTTACTTAAATTAACTTATGGGTCACCCAATATTTATCTGTTTTCATTTATACCAATCTCGTTTTAATTCTTGTCAAAAATTTATACATTTTATAGAATAAATATAATTTTAACATATCAAAACAATAAATTAAACAATTTAAACATAAAACGTTAGTTACATTATCATAAAATACTTTCGACTATATAAAGTTGCACTTAAATAATAGCTAAAACTGATATTTTACATTCTAATAGTTATTTGCGTTATTTTAATATGTTATATTTAGCTTTATTCTCGTTGTTTTAAAGGTTTTCAAGAATTTATCCGAAATTGGTATAAAGGAAAACAAATAGATAAATGGATAGCTTATAAGTTAGTTTTGATAAATAAATAACCTAAAATTAAAAAGTTGGCCTCTCAGTACAAATTAAAAAATAGTTGGATACCTGCGCACAGCGGCGGCGATAAATATAGTTATAATATAAATATAGTAAATAAATTGTTAACCCAACTCTCCCCGCAATTCCCTACCCGCTTAGTGAATTCGTTACAACACTCTGAATGTATATGTGTTAGTTATATGTGTTTTCTTGGGTTTCCCGTAGCTTTCCCGTGACATTATTATTCCCGCGTATAGAAAGACTCTCACAATCTCTTACCCGTTAAACACTCTACCCAAAAATATATAATTTTGACGAATCAAGATTATATTGTATTGATTGAAATAAAAGTTAAAGTTGTAAAATTTTGAATTAAAATAAAATAAACCCACTAAAAATATAAAAACTAAAAACTCTTAAAAATATATCAAAATGGATATTGAATTAAAGAGCACAAAATGTAGAAAATATGGTGAAATTAGATTATAAAAAAATAAAGAGATAAAAAGATATTTCAATTTGAAAATAAAGGTGATTTTTTAGTTGAAAAGTGACACATGTCACTCCATGATTGGAGCTCCTTATCTTAATTTTTGGTGGAGCCCACAACTTAAATATAAATAAATAAAATAACATCTCTTGAGTAAACTGAGAATTAAATTGCCTTAGAAAAAGGTTAAATTAAATACCCAAAACACAAAATCTATATTTAGTACATACTTAAAATAGTAGTGAAACCAACATTTAATTGGCCAACTATTGATCTTATATATACTGCTACACCACAGTATCATTTCAACTTGTCATGGCGGAGGCAACTCAAATTCTGCCTAAAACCCGATCATGGTCACCGGACTACAACCGAAACAAAGAATGGGAAAGATTAAAGATCAAACAACGCCGTCGTTTCGTACATCGTAGCACAAGCCACGATTTAACATCGGGCTATGATGTCACTGATGAAGATATCAAGGAGTTAACAGCTTGTTTTGAGTTAGGTTTTGGGTTCAATACGAATAGTGAATTGGACCCAAAACTTAAGCAAGCTTTTCCGGCGCTTGAACTTTACGCTGCTGTGAATCAACAGATTAGCAAGAGAGATCTGTCTAGGTCTTCTTCAATGGGTTCAGATTCAAACTCGAATAAATATTTACGATTGATTGCTAATACCAGTAAGTGTGAATGAAAAACAAAAAATATAATTTGTTGGTATTTTGTTTATTTTATCAGGTTTAATATTTATATTTTTGTATGTGTACGTGGATCAATTATGCAGATGAGGATTCAAAGAATGTTAAACTGAGATTAAAGAAATGGGCGCAAGTGGTTGCTTGTTCGGTTCGTGAAGCTTCGAAACAACCTAAGATGATTAAAGTTGTGGAATGAAAATCGAAAGTGTGTGTTTGGGAGAGTGTTTTAGTGTGTGTTATCTGGGATTGTTGGAGATGCTAGGGTTTTAGACAGTAATGAAAGTAAGAAAGATCCTGTATTACTTAACTATCTGATAATTGTTTACCCATATCTTTATATTATAATTATGTGATAATTGTTTACCCATATCTTTATGTTACCTTTATGTTACCATTTTCTGGGAAGGTATTCGGCGAGAAGAAAAATCAAAATGAGAAAAATAAGAAGGATTTTTATTCACCCAGTTTGGGTCATTCGGCGCTTTAGAAAAGATTTGTGCTTTACAACTAAATGTCCAAACCAAAGTCTCATCCTAAGCGATATCAAGCAACTTTCTTTCACTTGGATAAGCAATAAGCTTCATAACTTAGCTATTAATTGGATAGAAGTATAGAATGGCTATTTAATACTTGTAACGCTCTATCCACTCTTTTGTAATGTTTTGCCTACCATCTTGCTAAGCTTTTAATCTTATTCTCCCTCATTTTAATTTTTATTCTCATTTATCTTAATTCATCATTTTCTTCATTTTCTTTTTCTAAATAGTTTTTGTTAACTCAACATAGATATACTTAACTCAAAGAAATTTTAACATGTGTAATACTATAACAGCATATTTTTTTCATATAAAGTTAATACCAAATTCGTTCAAGAATAAAAGGAACTTTAATGTAAAGGAACAACTTTTTCCTTAAAAACGTTATTTCCTCTGTCTCAAAATAACTGGCCACGGACAAAAAAACATACGGTTTAAGAAAAACATAATCATTCCAACTTTCTCTTTCTTACTTTTTGCAGAATGATGATGCGTGGGTTTTGCAACCTTCGCAATAGGTTTTACATCTCAAGGGATCTTGAGAAGCTTAAAACCCCCATCAGGCAGTGTACCTGACCGATGTAGTATAGTGAAGTCACAAGTACTAGGGGATTGATCGTTCTCTCGGGGAATAGTGTCGTTAGGATTGAAAACTACTCTAATTAGGTCTAAGGGTGAGGGATGATTCTTTTTGTATTTTTATATTTTATGGAAAGCAAGTAAAATCTCGGTTTTGAAGGAGTGGGCGGAATTAGTTGCTAGTCAACTAACCCAAAAACTACTAATTAAACTAATGTGCAGGAAAGTAAACTAGGGTCCTACAAGGGAAGTGAAGCGTATCTACCTATGATGTATTACTCCTTGCTAGCTATCCAATTCTACCTATTGAGTTGTCACACCTTGTTTTAATTGACGGGTTTCATTCCTAAATACCATTCGCAGGGCCGTTATTTATTGAGTTGTCACACCTTGTTTTAATTGTCCGTGGCCAGTTATTTACGATCTTCCCTAACTCTATAAGCTCCTACTTCACTTCTATGTCGAGCCGACTAAAAGCTCCTAACATGAGATCACTAGAATTCACTTATGCATTAAATACAACCATATAATCGTAGTACATATCCGATTCATGTTTCTTAAGATGTTCAAGCAAGTTACCATATAGGAGGTTAGCCAGTTTTCTTAAGCCTAACATCGACATCACCCAATCAAAACAAGAAACAAAAGGAAGCAAGAATTATAAACTAAACCAACTAGATCTATTGAAGTTGTCACGCCTTAATTGATGGAGATAGACACAAACATCAACAAGAAATCAATAAGATCTAATTAGTTATCCACAAGTTTCACACAATCATAGGTAAACACTAGGTGAATTAGCAAAACGTAATCAATGAAGAACAAGCAACAATAATAATGGAAGACATAATTAAGATAGAATCAACACACCAATAAAATATATTTATGGAGTGATTAAGACCTTCTAGGTTGCTGGAAAAACACCTACCCTAACCCTAGAATCGGACTTAGGGTTTGGGGCTTACAAATAATGCAGTTATAAGGTTGTATCTATAGGTAGTTTCCTGCCCAGCCCGACTTGATGGCGTCAGCCCGTATAAGGGGACGGCGTCAATACCCATTTTTCTTCACCAAATTGTAGATCTTTTCGTCCTCTTCGCGTGGGCTTTTGAATCACCTAAACCCGAGTTCGTATGAAGATTTTATGGCCAAAACAGTAACGGCTACTCCGTCCGCGAGTTGTGACAAGTTAACACTAGATGGCCTACGTGACCCCTTCTGGTTATAAATCTTCTGGGCCATCTCTCTTTAATTTAACACGTGATGGCCTACTCCAAAATACACGTGACGGCGTCACATGTAATTTCACTAAATTCTTTCTGGGGCGTCACGTGTTAATTTCCATCAGCTCCATTCTTCAAGTGACGGTGTCAGCATCCAAAACCTGACGCCGTCAGGTGTAAAATCCTGACTTTCCTTGGTCTTTTTATTTTCTTCATTCTTGAGCATAAAAACGTCCAAAAAGCTCCAAAATGCTTCATATTCTAGAAATCACGTCCCAAGTACCTAAAATGAGAAAAGAAACGATTTGAGGCAATATTTGATCATATAATCAAGATTTAGGGCTTAAATGACCCCCTAAAAGCGTAACAATTTTCGTCTCATCAAATATCCCTACACTTGGGATTTGCATCGGGTGTTGTAAATTTATATATCATAAATGGAAATGGAAGAATATCACTCACTACCTGTCATAGCAAATAGATTACCATAGGCTTGGGATTGAATCACGCCTCCACCACTTTGGCGTAAGCACCTAGGATAAACTATCAAAGAGGTCTTTACAAAGGGTTATAACGTTAGGTGTAGGGATAAGGAAAACACGGTTTGTTGGATAAAGGATATTTTTACTAGTGGCAAGTCAATCGTCTTGGTCAATTACATGTAGAATGAGGCGTTGCTAAGCCAAGACTCGACTCAACTTAAACTAATCAAGAACTAATAAACATAAAACAAAACAAAACATAAATAAAAGATAGAGGCGGATGGTAGTCCGTATGCTTTTTTTTCACTTTTCTTTTTCTCATTTTTTTTCGTTTTTCTTGGTTTTCTATTTTTTTTTACATACACTTTTGCCCTACCATCCAAAATAATACATCAAAGGGAGCTCGTTTCCTCCCTACACTTGAGCTTTTACATGAATCAAAATAAGGACTCGAATTAAGGTGATCGAAACGTTTGGAGTACTTTAAAACATTAACACATCTATGGGGGTAATAAATGATGTTCTTCCCCATTACTCAATCACACTAGTACTTTACCCATGAGTCCCAATCGTCCCAAAACAATATATACATGATATGACTCGACTTAGCAACCATGTAATCAATTAGACAATTAACTAAGGGTTTAAAAAAATGTTGTAACAATAATGCACTAAAGATGAGTGCATACAAGGTAGGCTAAGGCGATTTGGGTGTACATTTGGGGGTGGATTGTAAACAAATTCTTCCTTTAAGCACAATGCTTAAAGTTAGAAACGAAAAGATACGCTCTGAGGGGTATACTAGGGGTATCGTGTACTAAAAATGAGTACAACGCAAATGTGTGGGAGAATTACTTGACCAATGTAGCCAATGTAATTATAATACAGGTGTAAAACAAGGGTTATCCTAATGCCTCTTATCACGTAGTCAATCCTAACTACACGAATGTAGTCTCACTAGTGGTCTCGATATGCATCACAAACGCAAGTTCTAGAATCTATAAACTACCGGTACACTCATAAGCACCAACAATGAATGTTTTTTCCTAAAGATCTAAAGGTGAACCTCACATATTTGGGGTGGAAATTTTTGAGTGGTATGGTTTTTGTGCTAGTCATACAATTCTCTATCCATGAGACGCTTATTAATACCAAAGTTTCACTTCTATATGTTGTAAAAAATTTTAGATTTGGTGCTAAAATTGCCCTAACCAATATTTCTCTTGGCTTTATTATACATTCACTATTAAACAAACAAAAAACAAGCGAAGTTATAGTTTCTAAGGATTCCCAATTTACCCTCCCTACACTTAAACCGAACATTGTCCCCAATGTTCCAATAAAAGGTGTAAAAGTAAAAATAAATGAGAATGAAGGAAACTAATACTTCCCTGATTCGCTCGGTATGGACGATGTGATAACATGGTTAAATCCTTTTCCAAGAAAATGAACATGATAAGCTTCATTCCTGAATTATAATCATCTTCTTGTCTAATATAACCTGTAATGAAAGACAAAACAACCACCCAAAGCATCAAACCGAACAAAGAAAGATCACAACTAGATGTAATTCTAGACTTAAAAATAAAAACAAAACAATTAAAGGATAGGGTACTTGTGGAACGAATTACAAATAGGAACTCATATAACATATCCACAAGTATTGACACATAAACAAGATAGAATATATGCTAATCATGAATTGTGAATTTTTCATGTTCGAATTTCGTTCTTTTTAACAAAATATAAACTTCTCTATACTTATCTTTTGGTAAAATACCTTTACATGCAATTAAGATGAGGTTAAAAACAAAATAAAGCATTTTCACAAATTATTCGAAACATAAAAATTAAACAGTTATGATTAAGCATATATGACACAAACAAACGAATAAAATAAAAACATCAAACAATTAAAAACATGGGTTGCCTCCCAAGAAGCGCTTGTTTTTGTTCGAATCACGAGCCTGACTCTGCCCTTATTTAGCGGAAATAGAGGAGGTTTTCCCTACACTTAAGATTAAGTGCGGGTGGAAGTAGCGATACACACCCTTAGGGTGGAAATATGCCATGTGAGGTGAAGGGGGTGAGTGAATGGCTTCCTTCATCCTAAAACAACCCAGATAATAATGGTTGATGGGTGGGTCGGTTCCTCTTTTGTCTCCTAGATGTAAATCTAAGGATTGAAGGTTGTGTAAAGATTGTGGCTCCGGTTTATCTACATTAGGAAATTCCCTATAACTAAGAGTAAGGTTATCACTGCAAGTATTCAAACCTATTTCCTTTAGTGCGTACACTGCAAGTATTCAAACCTATTTCCTTTAGTGGTACTTGGTCCAAGGGTTCTACCTCCATTGGGATTCCAAAGTCTCTTCTACTTCTTCCGGGTAAGTCACGGGCGGTGTGGGTGCCTCAAATGATGGTAGGACTTGTGGGTTAATTTATGGGCTTGGATTATCCACCTCATCCTCCTTTGTATCGAGATTACCTATGTGTTCGTTTTTTACTATGATGTTAGGCGACATCCACTTAGGTATCTCAACATTAGCGTATTCTTCCCCAAACAAACTTGTTTCATGATCCTTGAAATTTGTGGTCAATTGACTTGCATTAACATTTGTTGGGTTGTTTACTCTATAATAATATTGGGCACAATCTTCTATGGCATCCCATGCTTCTTCAGCATTTAATTCCCTAAGGTCCCCATTGGCAAAATCCTCAATGCACCTTTGGTCACATTGGTCGACACGATAGTAAAAGATTTGGGTTAGGGATGCTAAATCGAAACTATGATGAGGGACTATCCGGAGTAAAATTTTAAAACGAGTCCATGCATCATATATGGGTTCATCTCGATATTGTTTGAACATCAAGATGTCATTAGGGTTGAATGGATTTCATGGTCGGTGGTATGGTGGATTCGCGTACTCCATAATGGTGAACGGAAGAGTCAATGGAAAGGTTTTTACGAACAAAGACACAAAGAAAAGATAGACTACGAGAAAGCTAATAAAAAGAAAATAAAAATCTCACTCGATAGGAATCTAATGAGTAGACCTAAAAACATAAATTTCAACCTAAGCAATAACTATTCCCAGGCAGCGGCGCCAAAAACTTGATGCGTGGGTTTTGCAACCTTCGCAATAGGTTTTACCTCTCAAGGGATCTTGAGAAGCTTACAACCCCAGCCAGGCAGTGTACCTGACCGATGTAGTATATTGAAGTGGCAAGTACCGGGGTATTGATCGTTCTCTCAGGGAATAGTGTCGTTAGGATTGAAAACTACTCTAATTAGGTCTAAGGTGAGGGATGATTCTTTTTGTATTTTTATATTTTATGGAAAGCAAGTAAAATCTCGGTTTTGAAGGAGTGGGCGGAATTAGTTGCTAGTCAACTAACCCAAAAACTACTAATTAAACTAATGTGCAGGAAAGTAAACTATGGTTCTACAAGGGAAGTGAAGCGTATCTACCTATGATGTATTACTACTTGCTAGCTATCCAATTCTACCTATTGAGTTGTCACACCTTGTTTTAATTGACGGGTTTCATTCTTTAATACCATTCGTAGGGCCGTGTACGATCTTCCCTAATTCTGTAAGCTCCGACTTCACTTCTATGTCGAGCCGACTAAAAGCTCCTAACATGAGATCACTAGAATTCACTTATGCATTAAATACAACCAGATGATCGTAGTACATATCCGATTCATGTTTCTTAAGACGTTCAAGCAAGTTACCATATAGGAGGTTAGCCAGTTTTCTTAAGCCTAACATCGACATCACCCAATCAAAACAAGAAACAAAAGGAAGCAAGAATTATAAACTAAACCAACTAGATCTATTGAAGTTGTCACGCCTTAATTGATGGAGATAGACACGAACATCAACAAGAAATCAATAAGATCTAATTAGTTATCCACAAGTTTCACACAATCATAGGTAAACACTAGGTGAATTAGCAAAACATAATCAATGAAGAACAAGCAACAATAATAATGGAAGACATAACTAAGATAGAATCAACACACCAATACCAGATGTTTATGGAGTGATTAAGACCCTCTAAGTTGCTGGAAAAACACCTACCCTAATCCTAGAATCGGACTTNCAAAGACACAAAGAAAAGATAGACTACGAGAAAGCTAATAAAAAGAAAATAAAAATCTCACTCGATAGGAATCTAATGAGTAGACCTAAAAAAATAAATTTCAACCTAAGCAATAACTATTCCCAGGCAGCGGCGCCAGAAACTTGATGCGTGGGTTTTTCAACCTTCGCAATAGGTTTTACCTCTCAAGGGATCTTGAGAAGCTTACAACCCCAGCCAGACAGTGTACCTGACCGATGTAGTATATTGAAGTGGCAAGTACCGGGGTATTGATCGTTCTCTCAGGGAATAGTGTCGTTAGGATTGAAAACTACTCTAATTAGGTCTAAGGTGAGGGATGATTCTTTTTGTATTTTTATATTTTATGGAAAGCAAGTAAAATCTCGGTTTTGAAGGAGTGGGCGGAATTAGTTGCTAGTCAACTAACCCAAAAACTACTAATTAAACTAATGTGCACGAAAGTAAACTAGGGTTCTACAAGGGAAGTGAAGCGTATCTACCTATGATGTATTACTACTTGCTAGCTATCCAATTCTACCTATTGAGTTGTCACACCTTGTTTTAATTGACGGGTTTCATTCTTTAATACCATTCGTAGGGCCGTGTACGATCTTCCCTAATTCTGTAAGCTCCTACTTCACTTCTATGTCGAGCCGACTAAAAGCTCCTAACATGAGATCACTAGAATTCACTTATGCATTAAATACAACCAGATAATCGTAGTACATATCCGATTCATGTTTCTTAAGAAGTTCAAGCAAGTTACCATATAAGAGGTTAGCCAGTTTTCTTAAGCCTAACATCGACATCACCCAATCAAAACAAGAAACAAAAGGAAGCAAGAATTATAAACTAAACCAACTAGATCTATTGAAGTTGTCACACCTTAATTGATGGAGATAGACACGAACATCAACAAGAAATCAATAAGATCTAATTAGTTATCCACAAGTTTCACACAATCATAGGTAAACACTAGGTGAATTAGCAAAACATAATCAATGAAGAACAAGCAACAATAATAATGGAAGACATAACTAAGATAGAATCAACACACCAATACAAGATGTTTATGGAGTGATTAAGACCCTCTAAGTTGCTGGAAAAACACCTACCCTAATCCTAGAATCGGACTTAGGGTTTGGGGCTTACAAATAATGAAGTTATAAGGTTGTATTTATAGGTAGTTTTCTGCCCGGCCTGACTTGACGGCGTCAGCCCGTATAAGGAGACGGCGTCAAGACCCATTTTTCTTCACCAAATTGTAGATCTTTTCGTCCTCTTCGCGTGGGCTTTTGAATCACCTAAACCCGAGTTCGTATGAAGATTTTATGGCCAAAACAGTAACGGCTACTCCGTGCGCGAGTTGTGACAAGTTAACACTAGATGGCCTACGTGACCCCTTCTGGTTATAAATCTTCTGGGCCATCTCTCTATAATTTAACACGTGATGGCCTACTCCAAAATACACGTGACGGCGTCACATGTAATTTCACTAAATTCTTTCTGGGGCGTCACGTGTTAATTTCCATCACCTGCATTCTTTAAGTGACGGCGTCAGCATCCAAAACCTGACGCCGTCAGGTGTAAAATCCTGACTTTCCTTGGTCTTTTTGTTTTCTTCATTCTTGAGCATAAAAACGTCCAAAAAGCTCCTAAATGCTTCATATTCCAGAAAGTCTTTTTGTTTTCTTCATTCTTGAGCATAAAAACGTCCAAAAAGCTCCTAAATGCTTCATATTCCAGAAATCACGTCCCAAGTACCTAAAATGAGAAAAGAAAGGATTTGAAGCAATATTTGATCATAAAATCACGATTTAGGGCTTAAATGACCCCCTAAAAGCGTAACAATTTTCGTCTCATCAAATGACAATGTTACACTTAACTAATTAATTTAAAACTTCTTTAATGTTTTTAATAATTACCTCAAGTGAAGGTAATATGGTAAATTTGAATTAAAATCTCTATCTATTTTTAGAAGTGGACAATTAACTTGAGACTACCCAAAATGAAAATATGGACAATAAATATGGGAGGAGGGAGAGTTTAACAGTCGGTTAATACCAGATGAATGACTTGAACGTTAAATACGCCAAATTTATATTAAAGTTAAAAAAAAATCTTTTGAAAACCCTTTTGCATTGTATATTTTGCTAATTGACTCTTTTTATATACCACCGTAGTATTTGCTCATTGCAGCGGCGTGAAAATTTAACTAATATTTTTTGCTAGCATTATTTTTTTGGTTATATGTTTGATAATAATTATACGGATAACAAGAAGTTTTGGTAGAAATGGTGTTAGACAATAGTAATCCAAACTATTTCATTTGAATATAAATATAAGTTTTATCGAGGTAGAAAGTTTCTAATCTCACTTTGTAATTGTATTTGGAGGTAAAAAAAAATGTAGTTGTATTTGTTCTTTTCAGATAAAGTTTGATTGTAATATAAAATAAAAGTTTTTCATACCTTATTTTTGTTTGTAGAAGCATAATGGTTTTCATAAATCAAATGTAGATCTTGGATTAAATTATCATCAAGAGTAATTCTTGTTATTTAATTAAAAATTAAGATATTTGAGTCTTGATGTATTATATGTAGTATCAATAACATAAAGCTTTTTTATAAAGTTGCTTCCATTATTATATAACATTTATGCAATCTTCATTGGAATGTTATATAACATGACTACTGTTTTAATGACAATTTATTAAAATAACTAGCAGAGCATTAGGAAGGAAAAAAAAGGTTGTAAAAGATTACGAACCGCATATCTGAAGTAGCAATATTGCATTTGATTTGCTATGCATCATTGATTGATCCATGAGTGTAAGAATTGTGTGTTCATCTCCGAGTGTATTTTTTCTTGATGGCTTCAATTCAAAACAAATCTGGTTCCAATATTTTTAGATGATTCATGTAGTGGCGTGAATAGCCACATCAAAACATGTTTTCCTAAAAAACCTAATTCAATGTTATCGTGTAACTCCAAGCGATTAGAGACAACATTTTTTTTTTGGATAATTGGCCAAACCCACCATACTCTTGGGAGCCAGTGTGCACTCAACAAAGGGGTGACAAGGTGTTTCAATTTCCTCATCACAAATCCAGTATTTGACGAATGGATGTGGATACCACAAACATCAAGGTTGTAAAGAGTAGGAAATCTATCTAATCTGAGACACCATGAATGGATTTTCACACACTGATTAAAAGGGTTTTGTTCAACAAAACCACGTGTTGATAAAATGGTAGTATCAACTACCAAGAATATTTCTCAAGGCAGAGAGTCAGTGAATAGATTAGAGGGGTTTAGGGTTTAGACTAGTTATTTATACGGAGTACATTATAAGCCTAAAGAAATAAATCATCGCTGCTGTATTCTTTACCATAAAAAAGGACTTGAATGGAAATCAATATAATTCTTTTGCAATAATGTATCGAAATACTTGATATATTAACATCACGACCTTTAAAGAATTTGTAAACATTACAATCCTCGTAGCAACATCCTAAAACCTAGGTTATCTTTTATATAATAAAGGATTTTTTTTTATTTATTTTTTTTAGACATAGAGATTTTTGGAACTTCCTTTATTAGGTAATAATTGAATTATTATTAATATCTTTTTTAAAATGTCTAATAAAGAAATACTTAAATATTTCCTGATTTGGCAAAAAAAAATTATAAATTCATTTTCACTTATCATACACAAAACTACGCATGTACTTCGTAGCTCATAAATAGTTTTGGACCAAAGTGAAAATAGGAAAATAAAGAAGCGCTTCTTAATTTGTTCACCTTATTCATACTCAAATAATATTCATGCGTCCCAGGGTACATTCCCAATCTAATATATGCAGAAAATATATCATATCGACACTATGCGACGAACCATTATCACAACATCAAGATTTAAATAACTAAATATAACATCACGTCAAGAGTTGAAGAACAAAAGAAAAGGTATCGAACTTATGAGCATGTGCTTATGCATTCAAGTTATGCAATTAATATGTTTATTGATTCATGTTTGTATGCTAACGGATTCAACAAACGTAATGATTCTTTTACGCGAACCTTAATATCCCAAGCATCACAGAAAGCCTGTTGATCTTCAGAGATACTATGATCATCGTACAAATCATCATCATATGGATCATAATCATAATCCACTATTTTCTTACATTGTTCATACAAAATCTTGGTCTCAAATCCACTTCCACTTCTCGATGCCAGAAACCTTCCAGTTTCATTATGAACTTTCTCCACCTCACCCTCGTTATCATCACCAGTGTTCACCTCTTCTTGAACTTTTATCGTTCCAGTTTCTTGCCAGTTGGTTGAATCTCCTCAAGTACAGTGTCAAATTCTTTCAATAGAAAATCATATTTATTCGATGTATTAACAACATTTTTGGAACACGAAACATTTTCCTTACCACCTTTAGATATGTTATCATTACCAATATCCTTACCCGCATTAGATGTGCTAAGAGTCTTAGAAATAGTCATTTTTTCCTTTGGTCGATATTAGAGCTTGGACCCCACGCTTAGACTAGCCTTCAAGCCACCTTTCAAATAACCATTCTTCCAATTATTACGCCTATAACCCACGCCTTGAAAACCAAAATTTTTTGGACAATGATCAATAGTATGCCCAAAAATCTCTCGTTTAATGATTTGTAAAGAGGATGTTGAAACGAGAGGACACCTTCTATTTAAGCTTGACGTTGCAAAAAAAGTTGGGTTGGAGAATCTTAATTGGTAGGAGATCCACGTTATAAAGACAGGCAACCTCAATGATTTGCTTTAATATATTTCCTCGAAAACTGTATCGACTTCCAACCAACTTAAACATTGTGTTTTTTAGTCATTATTCAATCCACTCTGATATCTTTAGCACGATGTTTCCAGAAAAAGTACATGTTCATGGCTAAACATCCATAAAAAAGATCTAATCCTTGATTAGGTTAACGAATTTTCTTTTTCTTGGATTTCCAATAGACACGAAAAAGTTAGAATCAATTGGAGGAAATGACTATGTAATCCTTGTAAAACCTTATACTATCCCTTGTAATTTGTCTAGCTACGTGTTATTGCTTAATTCAGTTGTCATTGAATAAAAAGTGAAGAAAAAACCCTATAATCCATGTAATCATTGTTCCGATACAGAATTATCCTCTGAATCAACTTTTTGGATTCTTTGGCGGTTCCAGGATGAGTACATCATCCAAGAAAAATCTTATCCCTAAGAAGGTAACCTTCTTGCTCTTTGATTTCCGGTAGATATAAAAACGTAGAATTAATAGATAGAATAGCTAATAATCAATGTAAAAATTTATTATCTTCGTTGTAATTTGACTTGCACCGTGCTCGTGCTTAACAATTTTGTCGTTTCATAAAATCTAGAAAAAAAACCTATAATCCCTATAACCGTCGTTCTGATGCATAGACTACTTATCGACTCAGTAAAAGCTCTTTACTAATTAAACAAATATCAAATCATATCAATATACAAAACAATCAAGCAACATATATTTTCACCATTAAAAAATTTAAGATTAACCAAAACAAAAGATTAAGGTTTAAATATACATGCTTCAAATAGCAAGAAGCCCAACTACAAAATATGGCCCACCATGTACACTACCCCTCATCAGGTTTCTAATCTCAACTGGACCCACATGAATCTTCTATTTATACCTTCTCTTATCTCTCATTTCAGCCGCAGACGGTGGTTCTTATGGCAGACTCAAAGAAACGAGATTCCATTCAGTTCACAACCCGGTCGTTGTCGCGAGACATAGACCGGGACAAAGAATGGGAGGAACTAAAAAACAAACAAACCCGTCGTAACTTGCACCGTCGTTGCATGAGCCTAGATTCCATATCTAAGTTTGATGTCACCGATGATGATATCAAGGAGCTAAAAGGAGTTTTCGAGTTAGGTTTTGGGTTGGATATGAAAAACGAAATGCATCCAAAACTTAAAAGAGCTTTTCCAGCGCTTGAAATGTATGTTGCTATGAATGGACAGTTTAATAATGGAGAGAAGTCTAGATCTTCTTCATTAACTTCTGATTCACTCTTGAACATGAGGTTCATGATTGATCCCAGTACGTGATTTTTAATTAATGAAGTACTTAATATTTTTTTTGCTAGATTGTTTCTTTTTTTCTTTTTGTTGGTTTTATTGTATTTTGATGTGAATTAATTACTTTTACAGAAGAGGGTCCAAAGAAGGTGAAGTTAAAATTGAAGAGATGGGCACAGGTGGTGATTTGCGCTGCTCATGAAGCTTCGAAATCGAAACAGCCTGAGATTAAAGTTAAGGCATGAAAATGAAAAGTGTATGTTTGTGAGCGTGTTTTAGTGTGTGTTATCTGGGAGTGTTGAGATGCTAGAATTAAGACAAAGTAACGGAATCAACATAAGATTCTATATAGCTTAATTGTCTGATTATTGTCGTTGTTCCCCTATGTTTTCTGTTATAAATAATTTTTATTTATCTATATGTGTTATGTTTGTTTTATTATTTTAACTTGGTTATATCAAAATTTTAGGATATGATCACATAAACATAACATCCATATGATATTTCAAATCCATGTGAACACAAAGTTTGTTAACTTTTATTTGCATCTTTTTTTATTTGCAATTTATGCTTTTAAAGATAGCAAAAAAATTAGCTTGTGTTCATAGTTATTGAAAAGTTGTTTCATAAATATTTATGTTTACCAATTTAAAGCTATTAATTGATTATATTATAATGTGTATAATCATATTCTATTAATTATATTACTATATTGTGCAATTTATGCTTTTTAAAGATAGCAAAAAAATTAGCTTGTGCTCATAATTATTGAAAAGTTGTTTCATAAATATCTATGTTTACCAAGAATCACAAGATTATTTCGACTTTTCACATGAAAAATAGGTGCAACTTAACACATGTTTTACATTTTAAGATTATACATTGTGGATATCCAGAAAATTGGCCTTTTACAAAAATGTTTTTTGATATATAAAACGAGGAAACTGTCGTTTGGGACATGGATCACAAGATTATTTCGACTTTTCACATGAAAAATAGGTGCAACTTAACACATGTTTTACATTTGGTTCTTAAATATTGAGCTCAAGAATTGAGACAACAACCCCTGGATTTCTTCAACTTTTGAAAACGTTACATATATGTATTTCACATGATAATTGAATTCATGGTTATTAAATTAACTTTTTTATATCAATAAAACTAGACACTTGCTCATATCAAAACATGGGTCGTCTTGTCATTTTGATAATGAAATGGAGAATATCGTGTGCGTCGATTATTGAAATAAAGTAACGAATGATAGCATGAAAACTAAGTTTCTTTTTCCAGTTTTGCTAACCATAATAACTGATCTTAGTATCATACTATCAATGTTGTAAAACTCGGTTTTTAATTGGTTTGGTCGAACTTCTAGTTTTGAGTTTAAAGGTTGTTTTTTTTGCCAACTACGTTTTCCATGATAAAAAAGATTCTCTATTTTCTTTCTTTATTAAGAGACTCATGTAACACTGTTTGTTTTATTAAAAAAAATATCTTAACATGCTAAGTTTTACGATTTATATATCAAATAATTTCATTCGTGTGAAAAATAAAAATTGTTTAAGCTAACTTGTTTACACATAAAGTAACACTTTTTGAATGTTATCTATTGATAAACTTTACTCCATCCTACTTTACTCCATCCGTCCCATTTTAAGTGTTCACACTACTATTTTTTGATGTCCCAAAATAATTGAATAAAAAGTGTAAAAAATACCCTATAATCCATGTAATCCTATGAGTGAGGCATTTATCATATTCTATATCATTCGGTCTCCATCAGCTGAGTATAGTTCATACCTACTTAATTTCATGAAGACTTGTGAGGTATGTTGGTTAAGCTTTACGAGCTGGCATGTAAAGTTGAGGATGACCTAAGGGTCAAGTCTGACAATGTTAGAAAGTGTAAGGCTGAAGATATGAATGACATGCAGGTTACTAAAAGGACTAAAGGGTTCTTTTTTAGACCAGTAACTAGAAAGAGAAGGGCAATTCCCACATGTTATTTTTGCTAAAAGCCTGGGCATAATAAGGGGAAATGCTTGAAGTATTTACGCGGCTAGAAGCTCGCAATGGATATGAAAGGCATTTATATTTTTTAGATTCTTTTATATAATCATCCATTTTTGTGGCCTGAAGTTCACAAGAAAGGGAATTGATGCATTACAATTTTTATTGTAGCGCTTCAAGAGGAGGCTGACGCAGTGACCACCCCTAAGGTTAGTTGGGATGATGACGAGGCTGAGTCATCCGCATGGAATGCAGAAAGTATTTGCAGAAGATGACGACGGCATTCGTGCTTTGGATTTGGGATATAGGATTTAAAACATTCAAATTTCTGTAACTTTAAAATTGGTTGTTGCCCGTTTTAGGGCTTGATTTTGAATCTTTATTTTCCTATGTTTTTTTGTTTCAAAATATTTAATATAAAATTTAGTATATGTGGCATTTCATGTTTTAAAACCTTGTAATAATTAAGTTATGGAGTAACTTAGATCTATCCAAAATAATGTATTCTGTGAATGTTAAAAAATCTATCTGGTTTGATCAAGTGGTAATCATATTTTATGGTTCCCCTGATGTGGAACCGGTGAAGTAAAATAGATGTTCATCAAAGCTTAAAGCTTAATAATTATGAACTTTAGCGTGATGTTTCTAGAATAAGTGCATGTCTGTGGCTAAACATCCACCAAGAAGATCTAATCCTTGATTAGGTTAACCAATTTTCTTTTTCTTGGATTTCCAATAGACGCGAAAAAGTTAGAATCAATTGGAGGAAATGACTATGTAATCCTTGTAAAACCTTATACTATCCGATGTAATTTGTCTAGCTCCGTGTTAGTGCTTAATTCCGGTTGTCATTAAAAAAAAGTGAAGAAAAACCCTATAATCAATGTAATCATTGTTCCGATACATAGAATTATCCTCTGAATCCACTTTTTGGATTCTTTGACGGTTCCGGGATGAGTACACATCCAAAAAAAAAATCTTATTCCCTAAGAAGGTAACCTCTTGCTCTTTGATTTCAGTAGAAGTAGAAACGTTAGAATTAATAGATAGATAGCTAATAATCAATGTAAAATTTATCATCTCGTTGTGATTTTTCGCTTGACCCAGTCTGAGCAATGATCTAGTAACGATACTATCTTAGTAACACCAGACACATATTTATATAGAAGCTGACTCTGTAATATCGATTTTCAATTACTATGCGGAATTTAGCACATTACTTAAGAACAAACTCACATATACCAAGAAACTTCAATATATTAAATAGAGCCACTCTCAACCAGTGCTAGGGTTTACACACCTTGAAGTGATAATAATGCTAGAATATATTCGTACTCCTAGACCCAACCCTAGGTAATGTCCTTTATACAACTAAGGAACCCTAAAGGTTTACAGACAACCTTCCCTCACAAGACACAGATATTCTAAATGCAAATAGAATATTTAACAAGACATCTTTACTAGTAATACAACAAACGCATATACAGTCTTACTCACAACTTAGCCAGCAGAGTTACAGCAGTAGAGTTCCAGCAGTAAGAGTTCCAACAGTAGGAGCTAGTTCTGCCAGCAGTAGAGTAGAGTTAACTTAAAACAAACAATCCTCCCCTAAACTTGATATTTTCCCTGAAAATATGCAAGTTTTCTGTAAGCCCAGATACACACCAAGGGATGCTTCAAAACACTCTTCCTCTCCCGTGTCTCTTCTAGTACTTTGCTGCTTAAATCCCTTTCCATCAATCCTTGAAGATCAGCCGAGTCACTTCTGCACCATTCCTTAGCCCTTAGCTTCCATCATAATGCTTCAAGTACTCCAACCTTCAGAGGATACGTCCTGTTTCAACAAACATAAAGACATCAATCACCAATCTTGTGTATACACATGATGTTACATTACTAGACCTTGTAATGTTTTCCAAATTACAATTCTTGCTGTCTGCCACAAGTTTTCCAATGTCCTGTCACAACTCTGGATTGTAACCACTCTCTGCAAGCATACCCTAGCTTCCATTGCTTTCCACATTTTTCAGGATCTGCATGCAAATTCTTTGATTTCAACCGTAAGGCTCCCATCGGGCATGGCGAATCATCTTCTCTATCACAAGACTTACCAGAATCTTCAAAATCATCTGATACACATCCATTCTCCTCTAGCTCTCGCAATATCTCCATGATTAAGAAATTTCATCCATCTGTTAGCGCATCCCAGTCCACAATCAGGTGTGGTGTTTGACTTGAACAGGTCTCAATTATTTCCAATCACTGGTGTTCACAAGTAAAAAACATATCAGGCAGTAGACCTGTTTCTGTCCCGCCAGCAAAGAGCCAAGATTCCTTCCATCTTTGTCCTTTTTAGCCTTTTCTCTACAACAGCAACCTTAAACCTCACTATTCTTTCTTTATCCACTGTGCTTCTGCCGTCAGAACCCCCCAATAGGGAATAAGTCCCTGAATTCATCTTATAACCAGAATAAATTAGTGTAGCATCACGTCATTCCAATGTTGCATACTTTAAACCTCAGCCATCTTCCAACTGCATTGAGCTACAAAGTTAGAATTCTTCATCCTGGCTTAACAACCTGTGCAGGTTTGATTTCTCTTTCTTTTCTTCTGGTTACCCTTGGTAACTAGGCTTGTATCGCTTTTTATCAGCTTCAATGATATGTCACCATAAACTCATGGCAGTTGTTTCAGTCTTTCGAACTTCACCTCCAGATTAACATCTGCGAGTCAACTCCAAAGCTTTCTTTGTGCACCTCAGGGAATTCGTTTTCTTTATCAACATAGTCAACTTCTGCAGGTGTTGGAGTATACTACCTGTATCACCTTATAACCTTACTAAGTTCTTCTATCCTTCTTAATGCCTCCAAAAACCTCCACATGGCTCTTGCAAAATCTTTGTTGAACATCTATAAATTTCAGCATCACCCATAGCAAGTTGCAAAGCAAACCTGTTGTCAGCCATCTCCAGTTTGTCCCTTAGAGCCAAACCTCCTTGAGGAATCTTCCTTAAGCACATTTTCATCATCACTAGGAATCAGTTCCTTCCTCCTTCAACGTGCTTTGACTTCCCTTTATCAGAACTGGAAGAACAGCTTTGTGCCTTTGCCGCTGCTATTAGGTGAAGGTTCTCTGATAAGTCACAGCCTTTTTAGGTCAAACAATGAGACATGTAATATCGTTAGATACAGCACTAGGTTGTGATTGTGGAATAGTTCCTACCAGGTACAACGTGGTAGTGGATTGAATGTTTTTGTTCAACTAGAGGTTTCTCTTGTAGGCATCAGCAGCCAGTCTCAGCTACAAAGACGTTAATCACCCAGATCCTCGAACCCAGCAGCAGAGATTTCACAGTAATACTCTTGGGCATCAGACGTCCTTGACCTGTATTGCCTTCATCCCAACCACTGCTTCTTGGTTATTTTGATCAACCGTACTACAAACTTCTCCACATTATCCCACTTGTCATCTCCTTTTTCCTCCCCTGAAGCCAAACTAATCATCCACTATCATCATTTCTGCTTGAGCCACCAACCTTTGAAACATCCAACAGTAGACCTCTACCAATACAGTATGTCAACTATGTTGTCAACCCAATAGCAAAGTAACTGTTCAGCAGTAGTGTCAAACCCATCCGCAGCATGAGATGAAAACATTCTCAATCACCTTCCAAATAACATCTGTAGCAGGCAACAAATTTTTTCCCCATCCTTCCTCCCCTGAAACTAGTTTTTCCTCCCCCCTGTTTGGAAGGCAATCCTCTTCCATGGCAGCAGAGTTGAGAGAAAGAGAGTTTAGCTTGCATTTGAGTCATCCTTGTTGCTGCAAAGTCTTATCAAATGCACTTGATCAGCAAGTAAGGGTTTCAAGAACAAGTGACCTTGGATTCCAAGTTAGTGCACTTGTCTTCCAAGCTTGGTACAAGTTTCCCATCAATCCTCCAAATAGTTTTCATCTAGTCTCACCACTTCGACCTGTGTTACCAACTGCACTCTCTGAGGTTGATCATCTGACAAACTGCAGTTTGTACATGTGGTGGAGCCATCAATTCATTTGTTTCATGTCTGTCCTCTCCATCTTCGCACTGTGCTCTACTGGTACCGAGAGGTGAGTCAAACTGGACCATGAACTAGCATCCACCCCTAGGATGATCATCTGAGTACCCTGTGTGTTCCCAGTTGGCATAGGGATTCCCATCTCTAGTGTTAACTCAAGAGAGTCATCCACCAACAGGATTATAACGCCTGGATTGGGTCTTAAGTATAGTTAACACTGTCTGCTTCTGCTGCATAAGAATAGAAGCATGTAGTGTGCAGCCCTCACCACTTATCACCTGCATCCACCTGTGATACCCCATCTGCTACATTCTGCCATCTCACGACACTGGCTCTGCGGGTAACTCCAGTGCCCTTTGCAGGCTGGTACCGGGTATAAGGTTTCTTGAGTGGTGAGGAGGTTAAAACATTTTCTGACATCATTCTTGTGAATCAGATGTGGGTGTGTTGTTGGGAATCAGTTTGCTGTGTGATTTTCATAGACACCACACACCTTTACTGTAATATTTAACATGCGTGGAAGACTTAATTATAACCTGTAACCTTGCCCTCTCTTTATACTAATAGAGAGTGCTAGTTTACAAAGAGATAAGACCAAAATTAATATAAAATCGTTTCTACATAATAAGTTATTTCCTGTATCCTCATTCTTGTAGCTTTCTCCTCTTCTGTCATCATTTAGTCCTTCCTTGTTTTCATTCTTTTTATTTATTTTGTCCACATCAAATAAAATCCCAACACTTCCCCTAATTTGCATGATGACAAAAAAACAAGGTCGTGTACGAAAACTCCTAGACGAAGTACGAGAAGTTGAGATGGGTAGTCATCTCTGAATGAAACAAGTCTTGTCCTCCCTTAAAGCATGATGCCACTCAGCATCTTACCACTCCAAACATCCTTCCCTTTTTGTTATCAACAATACGGGAACATATGACAATTGATCTTACCACGAACCAATATATATTTCCAATCCAGCCTTCCCAATGTTTCAAATTACCCTCCAAATGAGCCACAAAACGAATAATGAACCCAAAACAATAGAAAACCTCCAACTAGCAGCTAGAAATAGTGAATCAAAACTATGCAACATCAAACACTTCCCCTTGAGTGGTGCACTGAACATCAAAATGATTAAAACACATAATAATCATGCTTCCCTGAAATCAATGTGTTAACCATCTTCATGATTCTTCAAATCTGTAGGCTTTATATATTGTTTGAAGAAAACTAATCATTACCAATTTGAGCTGTAGTAGAAAAACCAACCCTGTATCTTATGCCTTGTACTAAACTACCGACTTCGAACGCTATACTTCACCGTATAGGGAGACCGCAATCTCTTGACCAATAATCACTTGAGCAACAATCAAGTAACTCCTTCCAAAGTGTTTTGGTCAATTCGTAGTCACTTGAACGAACAAACAAAGTGTCCTTTAAACGTTGTAAGCCGTTTAAAGATATGAAAGACACAACCCTTGATAAAACCCTTCCATCCGCATCATCAAACAGGCAAAAATACTCCTCCT
>LBNU01035747.1:4189-39770 GCA_014162995.1 Artemisia annua
TTTGACTTTGTTGAAGATACCTTTGGAGGTTTGATTTGGTTATTTTATTTTGGGGTATTGTTATGACACTTTGTGTCTGTACTTTGCTCTATTATTGTGCATGTAGTTATTCTCTATATAGACACCATGTGTTGTGATGATATCCATGAAGTTACACACTCGCATTTCCGCCTTGGCGAGGTGTGACACATAGATTCAATATTCATGATAGAATTCTCATAATAATCATGGCAGAAGTGCCTCAAATTAACATAAGGTTACTACTCCATACTTAACATAAAGTAAAACATGTAAACAAGTAATTTCATCATAATAACGAGTTTATACCAAAAGTATCCGTGCTCTAAAGTATTTCTCCAAGTATAGTTCAGACTCCAACTCCTTAGCTAGTGGTTTGGTGCAAGCCACTACTAAACTGCTTCTAAAATATCAAGTTAGGATTCTTTGTTGTGGTGTGTCTAAACCTCCGAATTGTGCTCCTATTTGTAGTGTAAATGAAACCCTAGCTCGTCCCTGAAGAGTTATGACAAGCAAATGATCAGCCTCATCATTGAAGTAGCTCATTAATGTAGAGAATATAACTGCCATGTGAAGTACGCCGCACATCCGGTATAAAACCGACGAGCTTCTCTTTGTGTAATCGGCGCTTATATAATATATAACCGGTGCACTTCTTGTTTGACTCGTAGTTACATAGTTGACCAAAGATGCCCGTAAGCGGCACTCTTTATACATATAATTGGCGTGCTTTTAGTCCAAGCTATGTCTTTTCCTTATATGTTTACAAAGTCATCCTTTTCTTGTGCTTCTCGCGTCTTCCCTCCAAACCTTTGTCCTGCACATACATTCTCATTTTAAGTACCAAAAGTCCTAATAATAGGTTATTTATCATATAATTCATATAATATCGGGGGTATAAATATGTATAATACGAGACTCATCACACCTTCTTCATGTTCAAATTTATGTAGATGATATCATCTTTGCCTCTTCTGATCCTAATGAATGTGATCGTTTTGCTAAAGAGATGAACTCTAAGTTCCAAATGTTGTTAGGAATACGAATATTCCTATGAAATACTCGGTCACCCCGACGACATATTAGCATTAAACTAGCTCGTAGGTCTATTAGTATTTATTTAGTTATTGTAGTATTAGCTTAGTCTAAGTAATACCGTGGAGGACGGACGGGTCTTTACCCACTGTACACCTGATCCACAGCTCGTATGAGAGCATTTTATTATAACTATATAAAGCCCTTCCCACTCAAGGGAAGGGTTGGAGCTTTTCATTCTTCTAATCTAACATTCCATATTTCTCTTCACTTTCCCTCTCTAGAAAACTCCCAACTTCTTTCTCTCTCTAAAACTCTTCTAGTATTCGATCCATATTTACAACAACCATATATGCTTTGATTATTAGTATTCTACAATTGGTATCAAGAGCCATGGTTTCATCTTAGGGACTTGGTATACTCGAATTTGATCTTGGTTTTGTGTTTTATATGGTTCGAATAGTTCTCTCATGGCATTCATTTGTGTGAGCTTGATTTGAGATTAGATTTGATAAAGGGTTGTACTTTTGGGTTTAGAATCGTTGGAATAAATCATTTTGTTAACTAGTTAGTCCATTTCATATGTTTATTAGACAATTTTTTTTCCGTGTGTTTTTTCCATCTCATTTCTTGGCAGCGGTTTGCTTTTACAGCAAAAAAACAAAAAAGGACAATAGTGACATGTTTGTTCTCTTCTGGGTTTAGCGGTTAGCTCATTTGCTCAACCAGCGTTTACCTTTGACCAGCGTTTAACTGCTGTCTCAGCGGTTAGCTCGAAGTAGCGGTTAGCTCTTAGTAGCGGTTAGCTCTTAGTAGCGTTTATCTTTGTGTGCTGTCTAAACTAAACGCTGCCCAAATTTCCTTTTGGTAGCGATTATTTTGTAAACCTAACTAGTAACATTAAACCAAACCCAATCTTAACAACTATCAACAACTAATACCAGATCTAAACCCATTCGGCCTTCATCCTAATTTTCATTCGGTCTCAGTAAACAAAGAAAAACGGATCTCAGTTATCTCTTTTAGCATCAAAGTTTAGTTTTGCATAAGCAAAAAACCTCAAGAGACTTATTCATCATAGATCTTAGATTAATATTCTAACATTAAAAGAAAAACAAAAACAATATTGCTTCATCTTTCTTTTCATTCGATTACATTAGATAAAAGGAAAAGTGCAAGAAAATGAAAGATCTCAGTTTGTCGTTGATTTTATGTACCAACCTTTAAAAGATTGTAAGTGTCAACGATTAAACCATCATTGATCAGCGTGAAGCTCGTGTTTTTTTTTTCTTTTCTCAATATTCGAATCCTAAAGAAAGCACAAAACCAAAGGTTTCATGCCTTTTTTCATTCGGTTTACATAACATAAGTAAAACAAAAGAGATACCGACCTGACTCATTATAATCTTAAAGTATTGAGCTTGTGGTACTTGTGAGATTCGATCAGAGGTTTAAAAGGAAGGATAAGTGGTGTTTGTGCTCGACTTGGTTAAGATAAGAACATAAAGGACTTTAGTTGTGTATGATTCGACTATAACAAGAAAGTTACATCTGGGAATGATCTTCGTTTGTGTTTGTTTTTCGTGGTATGTTATCTGCTTGAGGGAGAAGAGACTTCTGTGACTGCGTTTTTTTAGGGTGATTAGGGTTACTAGATTGTAATTAGTGTGTGTTTTATACCCAAATATTAGGATAAAGTGTAGGTGGACTTGGGCTTGTGTAAGTATTAAGGCTTTGTGTAGTGATTGTTGGATTATTTGTAACCTATTGGGCCGAGTTCTCTTATCTGGATATTAGGCCGAGTTCTCTTATCGTTTTGGGCATGAAATTGTAATGAGTTATTGATGTGTAGGAATTTTTGTTTGTCGAGTTTGCTTTAATATTGGTGGTGAAAGTGTTAGGATAGTTGTGGACGTGGTTTTGGTTGAGGTTTTGATAATTTGAGTTTATGTTGAATTATTCAGTTCTATTGGATATAATTTTTGGCCACGGTCTTGAGTGAGGTTTATTGATCCGTGATTGGTTAATAATTTTGGACCACGATTCAAATCGAGTGTTGTTAATCCGAGATTGAGAAAGAGTATGGGGTAGTGATATTTTCGGGCTTATTGGAGATAACTACGGGGCTTATTCGAATATCAAAACTTGAACGTTGTCTGAATTTTACTGAGAAGTGTCTACTTCATCACTTAAACCCATTTCAACAAAACTGACATACAAAATCACTGATCATTAAACCAATCCACCAGTTGTCATAGCACTTTCATGTGATCATCATTTCATGGTTTCTTTTGGATTTTGTAAAATCCCGCGAAAGAATCTATTTCTTGGTTTAAATCATAGAATTGTAAAATCCCGTGCACGTTCACAATCATGTCTACTAATTCAGATTCTGTCATCTCTGAGATACTCAAACTGTACGATGTGATCATTGAACATAAGATTTCCAACATAGTACAACAGACTACTGGTTTTGAATATGAAACTACTAATATGGAATCTTTGTGCTCTAACTCACATGAGAGAGAAGTGCAACAGCCACAACAAGTGCTTCATGATGCAAAGGATAGTTGCATTGAAGCTTTTAGACAACTTCACTCACACCTCACGGTACTTTTAGAGGGAACTGGAATCAAGATGGGATTCGAACGTGCATTTGCAACACTCTTTGGTCAAGATGTTCAGACTTTCACCGGCACAATGATTCTTAACTTAGATCAACTACAACAACAACTTGACCAAGGAGAATCTTCTCAAATTGGATCCATGGCTGCCCTTTGTGTGATCAACAAACAACTCCAAGGGTTCATCGATTCGAAATTCACTATGGATTATGACTACGATTGTCAGATGACGAAAAAGTGTTTTGCTGATCACACGGGAATCGAGGTTGACATGTTCAGAGATGTACTCCTCCAACTCATGGGTAATGTGAAGAGGTACATTAATGAAAAGGTACAGAATCAACAATGCAGTGACACTACGGTTAATAAGCGGGATACAAAAGACAGTTCTGAGACTTATACCACACTTGACATGGATACTGTTCATAGAACAGAAAATGACCAAGTCCCATCAGCTGAGGTACATGTCACTGATCAACATAATGTGCTTTCTAATGAACTTCTGCATACTGATCAAGTTATGCCCACTTATGACACATATTTGTTGGAAAAGACTGATAGCAATACCATTTCTAATTCAACAAATATGAATCATAAAGGGGGAGAAAGTGATCAGGATGCTGAACATGATGATGAGTCAAGCTCTTTGTTTAAGGCTGAGTCTTTTAAATCAAATGATATGGTTGATAAAGAAGTTTTTAATGAACTTTCAAATAGAATTTTGCAACTTGAAAAGCATTATATTTCACTTGAAATCGCAATGCAACAAAAGGAAGAAAGTTTTCAAGCTATACAACCTTGTAAAAATCCGAAACTTCCTGATTTCCGTGAATTCTTTATAATTAATGATTTGAAGGCTCAGCTAGAAACCAAAAACTTGACAATCAACAACCTGAAAAATCGTATTACTGAGATGTGTGATATGTGTAATGAAGTTAAGGCTAAACACGACATTGAGACTTTTGCAACTAGAAATTTTGACTTGGAACAAAATGTGGCTGAGTTACTTAAGGAAAATGAGACTTTGAAAATTCATTGTAAAGACTTGTGTGATTCAATCAAAGAAAAGAAAACTAAGACTATAGAACAGAGAACCTCTTTGATTGCCAAAAATGATGAATTCAAAGCTCAACTTCTGGAAAAGGGTTTCACAATTACAGCATTAAAGAATGAGCTAAGAAAAGCAACAAGGAATAGTGTGAACACTAAGTTTGCAAAACCATCAATCTTGGGGAAACCAGTTTTACAGTCGAATAGAAACCAGTCAGTTGTTAGACAACCGACTGCGTTTAGATCTGAACATCCAAAATTTTCAAAAACACGGTTTGCCTCCCAAGTTGATGCGGAACAAGTTTTGACAAAACCAGTCACTCCACATTATTTGCTTAAGATAATTGCTTCTAGTTCTATTAAACCTCAACATGTAGCTACTCCAACTCCCAGTTCCCCTATGATCAGTTTGAGAACAGAGTCGAAACCAAGCATTAAGATTCAAAATTCTTATGATATAAACGACTTGTACAAGAACTATGATCAAGAAAAGGCTAGGAAAAGAGCACTACTTCATATGGATGGTATCTTAGGCTCACAACCTTGTAGGATGCCTTCTAGTATGTTGAAGAACATTGCTAAGGTTCAACCTGCTAAGTCTAGGGTTTATAGTAAGTCATCTACAATGCATAAGAAGCAAAACAAACCTAAAACTTCTCCTAGGTGGAAACAAACTGCTAAATCTTTGGAGACTAGGAATAACGATAAGCCTTCCACTATGCATAAGAAGCTTAACACTCCTAGAACTTGCCATAAGTGGATTCCAACTGGTAGAATTTTTAAGTACGTTGGACTTAAGTGGATACCTACCGGAAAGGTGCTTACTGATGGCAATGCCATGGTTGACCGTGAAACCCCTAAGGGTTTGGATACTGATGTCACTAACCCATATATATGCAATCAAGTTTGTGATGGTAGTGCAGGTAGTCCTTACTCAGTTGCAGGTACATCAATCATTCACTACATGAGAAGACTTAAAGTTTGGAGGCCTAAAGCAAGCATATCTCCTACTTCAGGAGGTCTGGAAAGTCAATGTTGATGTATGCATGCATATGACGTCTGTTCACATCAGTTCAGGCCTCGTTCTTTAATGGCTATGATGTTTGAACACCTCAGTTCAAGCCTCGTTCTTCATCATTATGACGTTTGATCACATCAGATCAAGCCTCGCTCTTCAAAGACTATGACGTTTGAACACTTCAGTTCAAGCCTCGTTCTTCGACGACAATGACGTTTGAACACCAAAGTTCAAGCCTCGGTCCTCAATGTCAACATTATGGCATCTGCTGACAACACTTCAGGCCCCGTTCATCAATGAAAAGAAAGGTGTACGATTCAGTGCGCCTTATCTTCGAAAGAAGAGTAATCTTCTTATTTTTGACCATTCTCAACAACATGCTTCATGCTCTCTCCATGTTCGTTCAGTCATCAAGTGGATCTAGTTATCTTTGATCGAATTCGAATTCACTTGCTCAATCAAAAATCGCAACCTCGTTTGCAATTTTTTGAGGGGGAGAAGGGTGAATAAACTACATGATTGATTGTATTCTTATTTACATGCTCAATCATAAATGGCAAACTTCATATGCAATTTTTGACGGGGAGAAGTGTGAATAAACTACATGATGATTGATTGTATTCTTATTCACTTGCTACTCAATCAAAAATGGCAAACCTCGTATGCAATTTTTGAGGGGGAGAAGGGTGAATATACTACATGTTGATTGATGTTTGAAGAATGGCCTTACGACTCTCCTCCAACACCTAATGTTCCATCTACTAAGGATGACTGGGATTTATGTTTGATGAATACTTTCAAGCTTCAACGAATGTTAATCATCTAGTTCCTGAAGCTCTTGTTCCAGTTCCTGCTGACTCAACTGGTTCACCTTCCATCAATCTCCATTGATCAAGATGCACCATCTAGAAGTATTTACTCAAACTACTCAAGTAACCTAATCTCCAGTTATTCCTCAAGGTGTTGATGATGACTTTCATGATATTGAAGTTGCACACATGAATAATGATCCATTTAGTGGTTCTGCAATCACGGGTTGTTGTTCCTTCCAATGTGTATTTAGTATATCAACCACAAGAACATAATGGTAAAAGTCGTCTAAAACATGGCATAATGGCTAAGAACTTGGACATGGAATGTCAAGTGATCAAGGAGTTTATTTGGCATCCCTTAATTGAGATTGAAGTGTGTTTTTCGAAGGCGTCTACTTATTTCATCATCGAAACTTCATGTATAGATTGATGACTTGCTTGAACTCTTAAAGTTTATGATTGGGACTTGGATTATCTAGTTATTCCCGTTGGAAGAAGTTACATTGTAGTACTCACGAGTTATAGCTATCACTTCAAGGAGGGTACTTAGAAGGTTTCTTCTACATCGTTCTTTAATCAACAACAACGCAAGCTTAAGTAACGAATCTGGGGAATTTTACTTCAGTTTCAAGTTTGGTATATCGGGTTTACTTCTTTAGTGTTCACTTCATATAGCCTACATAAGGGTTGATCATGACAGTCATTAGAGAGTTTTTGAAGCAATTGATTCTCATAATACATCTGAGCCAATATGGATCTTCTCTCATGATTTCAAGTGTAATGTGTTGCTGATTCTGAGGTATCAAAACCAGCAAGGGGGAAGGAGACATACATCTGAACGCTCAGCGAGTACACGTGATGAGCTTTATACTTCTTAACTGAAGATATTCCGGAAAGACAAATGTCACAACCATAGAGACAATCAGTGTCTTAACTCGTTTTCTTGTGTATTATTCCATCTTCTTGGGGGAAGCTGTCTCTTGTTAACTTGTGGTATGAACTACTTCAGCTTTCAGTGGGAAGAATATGAGAAGAACATTGGGTGCGTGAGATGATATTGCCTATTGACATCTTCATACGAGCTGATATGATTTATGGTAAAGTGCTTATGGTTAATGCTTAATGTACACATTGTTATGCTGATTCCGATGAGATCGCAACCATCATAGGGAGAGATATGTGTACATCAGGGGCGCACAACAGGTTCACGTGACCGGGCTTAATCGTTTATTCCGGAGTTGATATCCACATAGATGGTCAGTGCTTCAACCTGCTACTTTGGTGTCATCGTTTCTTCTTGTGTTGGGTACATGTGTACAATATGGATTGAGTTGTTATGTGTAAGATAACTGGAAAGCGTTTGATGTAATGAAGATGTTGATATCTTGTTCCCCCGAATAGACGGCTGCTCAAAACCGCAGAGTAATGTGTACATTGGGAACGCACAACAGGGTCATGTGATCGGGCTTAAGCATATATTCTGGAATTGATAACCGCAGAGATGATCCGTGATTCACCCTGTTACTNATGAAGATGTTGATATCTTGTTCCCCCGAATAGACGGCTGCTCAAAACCGCAGAGTAATGTGTACATTGGGAACGCACAACAGGGTCATGTGATCGGGCTTAAGCATATATTCTGGAATTGATAACCGCAGAGATGATCCGTGATTCACCCTGTTACTTTGGTGTTATCATTTTTTTCGGGTTCTTCGAGCTTCATACAATGAGACTTTTTGCATCACTTCATCAACCTAGGGGAAGTGGTCTCATGAAGATGATTGTCGGTTTGGGGGGAAGCTACCAAAGGTTCGCATTGAAGAGGCTAAAATTCAGACGATCATTCAAGAGCCTCGTAAGCTTTGGTGGTGAAAGGCTAAGAGATGTTGACTACAGATTTCTACTGCGAGCTGAACGAAATCTTCATTTCTGAATTCATGTCAACATCCGCTTAAACTGAATAGTATCCTTTGTACGTATATTATACCATACTGTATATAGAAAATTATAAAACCAACAAAAACCCATAAAAATCAGAAAATTGGAAAATACCAAAAATAGTTGTTCAAGGCATGTCTTCTGTTATCGATAACATTTACAGACCTAGAAATGTCATTCAATAATGACACGGATCTTTAAATGAAGTTCGAACAGAAGTTTAAAACATGCCTACATGGCTTGCTATTACTTCAAATAGCAACCCGGTCTTCAAAATGGGGAAAGCATGTCGCCAAAAAGACAGCTGTTCCTCTGAAAGGCATGGATTACTTTATACCCTTGCCTTTCCGATCTAGTGCACGCTTAAGTGCATTATTTCTGGTATAAGAAGAGAAGTCTTCTTTGTATACAAATAGTTTTCTTTCTATGATTCTTCAAAAAATTATTTGTGTGACACATGGTAGTAACGTGTTGTTTGATCATCAATCAGACTTATATACTTCATAATATTCATCACTCAATCAATAACAGCGGGTCATCGATTGAGGGGGAGAGTGATGTCAAATTTAATATCATCAAACAAGTTTCCTGGTTATCTGATAATTGTTAGAAAAGGATTTATAGTCAATGGGGTATTAGATGTAGAGGAACTTACTAAGCTTTATTTCTAATGTCCAAATGTGTTACTTGCTAGCATGCTTAGGGCAATTATGTGCAATTTGCTTATAGTTTCCTAACTCTATGTAACTAGAAGTTTCATTTGTGTCACTCTTGAATCCTCGTGTAATCCCCTAAATACTTCAAAACTCAATATCTAAAAGAAGTTAGATAACCATTGTGTTTGATGTTCATGTATTCTCCTCTAGCATTTGTATGATCTGATTGAATGTGTTTTGCATGTTGTTTGCCGATAATTGTTTAATTGATGTTGATCATGTGCTTATGTTCTCAGGATATGCTTAGGTATGTAGCTACCGGTTAGAATCTTGCTCCTAAGATCCTGAATTGAATGATTGAAATATGTGTGAATTGCCATGTTAGTGATTGATGTTTATGTCTAATAGGGGCATGCAATGAATGTTCATGATTGCTGGTTGCTTTTTAATGCTAGATAGCATCTTTATGAGTTGTTTGAATGTGGTTTGATCATGATATATATGGTATTATGAGTAGGCAAGCTGCTACGTGGTAGCGGTTAATGAAGAATGAATTTGTATGTATGTATATCTGTGTTGATATTCTTATGCAGATTCCATGTTCAATATGAATGTGCCTGCTCCCGCTCTAACCATTTGATCAGACGTTCAAACTCTACTAACTGGTTCTGAATTCATCACAACAACAACATCGGCAGCAACAACAACAACACTTTCATCACCACCACCACCTTCACTTCAACAAAGCATTACTATTCTGGTCCCGCTAAGTGGGGATCTACAATTTTTTTGAAGTTTTGTTGGTGGATGGATTATTGATATTGACTAGTGACGCATTCAGAGAAGCAAAAAGGTTAATATCATTTGAGTCATAATTGTTATCTTGTGCATTCCAAAGTAATGTGATATCGAATGTTAGTTGTCAGAGTATGAATTTTTCATGAGTTTCTCGTTGAACTCTAAATCATTTATAAATTCATCATAGCTGACACCAACATTCTCCCTCATTGATTGAGGAGGAGCATCAGTACGTTTCAGAATCAGTACATATTAAAATCTGACCACATTTTCTCCCATGTTTCTAAACTAATTTAAATCAATTGGGATCACAAAATCTCAAATGATTTGAAATTTTTTGATCGGGGGAGAGAATGTGATTTAAATATGAAATCTGATAAAATGTTGTGGAAAACTAGAAGGAAGGGTTGAATAGTTTTACGTCTTTTTAATTTACAAAACTTTGGTTATGAAAAAATTCGATTCTAATTTTATGTGAACTCAACTTTCTTACACGATTATAAACAATTTAGTCTACTAAAGATTATAATGACAAATATGTAAGTAAGTAAGTAAAGAGATAAAGTTAGAAAGATAGCACCGCGAGACAAAGGATTTATAGTGGTTCGGCTACGAATCTCCTCTTCGTCCTACTCCACTCCCCGAGCACCTAACTCGAGAGTTTTCTTCACTATGTCAACAAGCTCCCTTATGGCGGAGAAAACCTTACACAACTTTTGCTTACACCAATTAACGACACTGATTGGCCCAGAAACAGTCAACAAAAGTCAACCAAGTAATTGGTCAACTAAAGTCAAGCCATTTGAGGGCTCAATGCACCAAGGAGAGTATAGGAATTCCCCGGGTCGTTTAAATCCTGACGAGGTGTAAATTGTATCGAAAACGATAATGAGATCAAGTGATTATGAAACGATGATTGGAAAGAGAGATTGATTGAAATTAAACAACGAGATTATAAAATGAAAGTGATAAATAAACACTACAAACAATTACTAGAAAACTGGAAACGTTTACAAATATAAAAATGTACGTTACGTTTAATAAAAACGTCTACGTACGAAAATAAAAGTGAAAATAGAAATCTACAAACACCTAGATGATGAAAAACATATTTTACAGATTCTACTAAACTTATACAACTTAGAAAAATTATGAAAACTTATCCTAGATTATTATTTAATATAAAAACTATTTTATTTATTTATTTATACTAAAACTATTTAACTCTTTTTGATTTTTTATAAATACTAGACAAAATGCTAAAATTCTGGGAAAAATTTATTTTTTAAAGAAAGGGTGCATAAAAAATAGTAAAATATAAAATCTAGAAAAAGCCCCCAAATAAGCACACAAATAAGCTGTTACAGCTTAATAGGGAAAAAGTGCTTATGGTGGTTAAATAAAAAAGGGTGCAAAGGTTTAATGAGAAAAGTTCCTAGGGCAGATGGTTATGGCGTGTGAGTGTGAGGCTTTGTGTACTTGAGGTCCCAGGTTCGATTCCCACTTGTTGCACTTTTTTCTTTTTTAATTTTTCTTTTTTTGATGTTTTCTTGTTTTTCTTTTTACAAACCTATTCTACAACTGATAATAAACAACTTTTACACAGGACAAACTTTTTATAACTTAAAATTAAGCTATGTGTGAGCTTAAAATTCACACAGTTGAGTTTTTGAGGCTAAAAATGGATTTTCAAGTTGAAAAAGCTTCTAATAAGCTATAAGCAGCAAACAAGAGTAGAATAAGCTAAAGAAAATTTAGATACTTATAAAAATAGCCAAAGAAAAGAGAAAAGCTAAGAGAATAAGCTGAAATTAAGAAATAAGCAATTCCTAAACCCAACAGACCAAACAGTCCCTGCAGGCTACTTTGTAAGCCAAATTAGCTTATCAAATAAGCTAATTTACCCTAATAAGGCCTGGTTCCTATAAGTTAAGCTGGAGGGCTTTCCAAAGAACCAAATCTCACAGTTTGGGGCCCACAATTAAGCTCACAATGAACTTGTGAACATGCCTCTTCAACACTGATGACTCAGAGTTACAGTTATATGGGACAAAATGAAAAGAGCTAGCAGCCCTATGTAATAAGCTCCAAAACAGCTTATGGACCCTGAACCTTTAAGATTAGCTTATGGGGATTCCAAAAAGCCAAAGTTCACTAGGTGGGTCCCATTATTAAGCTTGTAATGAGTTTGTGAAAAGTGGTGAAAAACTGGATACAGGACACAATCTCTAAAAACAGGCAAAAAGATTAAGCCAAATAAGCAGTTAGAATAAGCAAAATAAAATTTAACAAAAATCACATGAAATTATAAGCAACTAAATATTAATAATCCAAAAGAACAAGTCAAGAACTTGAATAATAAAGCCTACACAAAATTTTCTTTTTTATTCAAAAATTGCATACAACAATTTTGACTTTTTTAGAATTTCTTGAAAAGTTGACTTATTTGGATTTCTAATGAACCTAATTGACTGAAATGGAAGTAATAAGCTATATTGAGACTAAATTAAGCACTAACAACTACTTTTAAACAAAAATGAATGATTGAGAACTCAACAATCCTAACAGTGAAACTGTTAGGAGGATTACAAGATCATTTTGCCTTTTATTTAAAAGAGACTTGGTTTTTATGACTTGTATTACCTAATTAGACCTATTGTAACATGTCTCAACCAAAAGCAACAACAAGAACACCTTTGAACACAGGTATTACCCTTGAGCCAAACACCCCTTACAGTCACTGAATTTGTGATTTTCACTACAATAGGTTAATTTAGACTAAGATACTGAACTAAGAGGTTTGAACAAGTTAACTTATGATTATTTAAGCACAAAACATCAACAATAACAACAGAATACAGATAATTAACTAAAATTCTATTTTAACTGTGAAAATGGAATACAAAGGAAATTTGAAAATTAACAAACAAGCATAAGATTTTAAGCTAAATTATAACTAAACAACAACAAATAAGCCCAAAGAAACAAGAAAAAGGAGATCATAAGCTAGTCTACAGTAAAAAGCTTAAACACTGAAAAAATGCTTACAAATTGGATTATACTGAGAACTATGGAACCAAGAACCAAAACACCAATCCTAATGGCTTCCCCAAGCCTCTAACCCACAGCCATCCACTATTTACTGTGCTCCAGCCATCTTCATCCTTCCTTTTTTGTTATTTTTTTATTTTTCTTCTATTTTATGTATTTTTTTTGGTATTTTTATTTTTTGAACTTAATCTGAATTTTAAGGTTACTAATAGCTTTTACAAGTATATAAGGAGCTTATATGAGCTTATTTGTCCATAACAACCACTAATACAACAGTGAAGCTAAATTAAGATTTTGAACAAAGATTGAGCACAAGTTGAATTCAAAAGATAAACTAAGATTGATTAAACAAATTGAGTTTAAATACAACAGAAACTCCTAATACATTGCTTTTAAACTAAAAATTCACTGGAATTTTAGTCAACTAATAAAAACGACATAAAAAACTTAAAACTAAAAAAACTCTCCTCTTCTCTCTCCATCTCTTTCTTTATATAGGGCACCTCTAGGGTTTCCTTGACCTTCTGAATATATCCCACATCAATTCTGAGCCCTTGGATGACCAAAACTAATCTCAACCTTTAAATTCACTTTTGGCGCCATTTTTGTCAAAGGGCAGTTATAGGTTTCTTGGAGAGAATTGAGGCCAATTAATGCTTTTTGGAGGCTTCTGGGTTTGGGGGGAACATAGTGTGGAGTTAGTGATGTGGAGGAGTGGAGGTGTACTGGATTCACGTGGGTGTGGGGAGGAAGACGAGTCAAATGGTTTGACTGGGAAAAAGGGGAAGAGTTATAAACGTGGGGATTTTTATAATTGTTTGGGCCGGGTAAATTTAAAAGGGGAATGGGCCTGGGAATGTTGGGTTTGGTTTGTTTATGGGTTTGTTTGGTTTGGATTTTTGGGTTATAAACAAAGGGTGTCCGTTTGGTTTTATGACTAATACAAGGACCATTTATGCAATTCCCCAAAAGATGAGGGACTGAATTTGCACACTTCCCCAAGTATTCACAAGGACCAATATTGCCAAACTCCAATAACACAAGGACCACTTTTGCCATTTTTCATTTTTTTAAAATTATCCAAGGACCATTTTTGACAATTTTCAAAGTTCAGGGACCTGTTTTGCCAATTGCCCAAAAATTCATTCAAGGACCATTTTTGACAACTTAAAACAATTCAAGGACCTTGAATGATAAAACTCCACATTTTTAAACTCCAGGGACTATTTTTGCCAAACTTAGAAAGTTGGGGGACTGAAACTGCCAATTCTGCAAACTTTGCTCGTTTTTCATTTGTTTTTAAACATTTTGCATTTGAGACACATAAAACACGATCCTTGGATATTTTCATCATTTTGATGTGATTTTGCGTGTTTTCAGATGTTTTGCGTTTCAGAATTGACCAAAAATGATGAGTGTTTGAGCACTCATCAGACACTAAGCTAAATGTCGGGTTCTAATTGTAGCTAGAACCAATCTCACACCACTACACAACTTAGCACAACTTCTACACACCTTGTACACACCACAACTTCTTCACTACTTTACACCCCTTCACCACTTCACTACTTCTTCTTCTCTACACAACTGCTACTTCAACTAACACACCTAGATCTATCTAATTACAAGCACAACACAACTTCACAAATGATTTACACAATATACAATACTTATCTACAATACTTTTTAAACTCGATGTTGAAGGAGTATTCTTCTCTTGCACTTTGGATGAAGAAGGATGAGGAGGGATTGAATCACTTGAAACAAAGATTAATAATCTTATGATCAAAGGGTTTAGAAAGATGTTTGGAGAGGATTGGAATTGAAAATATTCGTGCAAAAGGTGAGGAAAAAATGCAGGATTGAACCTGTATTTATAGGCAAAGAATTCTGCCAACATGAGCGTGCCGGCCCCCTTAAAATTAAGGGGGGCGCCCTACTGTAACGACCAGAATTCTTTGTCTTTTCTGGGGAAAGTATATTTGGTGAAAAACTAACTGATTTTTGTTAAAATTTGAATTCATATATTTAGTATGATTTAAACACTTTCCTTTATTACCGAAAGTATTTTTCAAAAATATATAATAGGTTTATTTAATTCTATAAACTTTGTAATAATTAAATAAATATCCATTTGATCATAAAATGTATTAGGCATTTGTTTATTCATACCTTAAGTGATTTAGTTGGATAAGATGATATAAACTAACTTAATACTTGTTTACGTAGTAATTTTATGTCTAATGTTTTTACATTTTGTGATCGTCAAAACATAGAGATATCGATAGATATAAATAACGTTTTTATGCATTATTTATATCAACAATCTCCCCCTTTTTGATGATTACAAAATCTAAACTCATTAAACTAAAAATTAATATATATACAAGTTTTTAGTGTGAATTTATATCACTTCTCCCCCTTTTTGTTAACATCAAAAAGGTTATCCCGGTTAGCTGGAGCTCCCCCTTGACGTATACTCCCCCTCGTTTTGAGGTCATAGAAGAAATCGAGATATGGAATGCTTGCAAAAATATTTATGGCACAAACAATATATATATATATATATATAATGCAAATAGAGCAAGAGAACTAAACCAAATTCATGGCAATAAAACATAATAAGCATTCATTCATANTGCATCTAATATACGTATATGCATCTGATTAAAAGCTAGAAAACACACTATAGTGTGTTATAATGCATCTAAGATTATAGGGATGCATCTAATTTAGGTCGGTACATCTCGAATTTGTGGTTATAGTTCTTCTTATTCCTTTTTATTTTAAGTAATCTTCTTATTTGATCCTAACTATATATATATATATATATATATATATATATATATATATATATATATATATATATATATATATATATATATATATATATATATATATATATATATATATATATATATATATATATATATATATATATATATATACTAGTCTCAAAGCCCGCCCAATGGGCGGGCATGACTTGTAATTTTACGTTTTATTTTAATTTGTTGTATTGTGGGATACCTGGAGTTGACCATGCTTATTTGGCATTATAATGGTCAAAGGCTGAAATATTTCTTCTCCCTCTTACATGCGATTCGTAAAACATGTAGATTATCCAATGTTTTTTTGTTATCGAACTTGTAATTTACATTTTAATTTATAAGCTCGGTAGGTAAAACATGCAAATTAGTTAATTAAAAATACCTTTTTAACCAAAAAATGAAAACGTCAAATGGATCGAAAATCCACCATATTAAAGTCTATTTTTACAAAAGCTATGGAAAGAGTTTTATGTATAATGGTAGTATCAATATTCATTTTGCTGTTGCGATCAATGGCGGTTTGATCACCCCTGTTCTCCAAGACGCTCATAAGGTGTGTGATAAATTTGAGTGTTTTCCATTTATAGATTTTTTTAGTGAAGTTTGAAACTTTATGGGTTATTATTGTATGTGTTGTAGTTGGATCTTTATTTAATAGAAACCAAAGCTATAAACAATAATAAGTGCTGAAGGAGTTGGTGTGTTTCTTACGCTATAATTCTTTTTTGGCTGTTGTTGTGATGCATGCACAAACATGTTTCCATAAACATATGGTATGATTCCAAAGTTACATTACGAACGAATACTACAAAGCTTGTTTAAGGTTTATAAAGTACCTGTTTAGCTAATTAAGCGTCATACTCGTTGACACGGATCCATTTTGTAGATGACCACTTGTTTCCTTTGACAATCGCCTATAAATACTATAAGATGAGAAAGTACTGAGTTAGTGATACATAACTTTTCTTGAGCAAGCTTACAAAAGGATATCTGATATATGAAAAAGTTGAACGACAATCCTTCTTTTACTTCATAGTAATCCTTCAAAATATAGATGGTATGTCATAACACATTTAGGTATATAACCATCCATATACCTTTGGTGATCTGAGTCCTGATAAGAATGCAGTGATTTAGGTCCTTTAACAACAATGGTCAGATTTTGAGTAATAAAGTTTATCATAACAGTTAATGATAGTAAATCCGACATTGAGCTAATTCAAAACTATCAAACTTTGTATGTTAGTAGTTATTTTTAGAACAGAGGTACTTATATTTTTGGCCTTTGTACATACTATAACACATTTAGGCATCAATTTTTTAATATACTTTATTAATCAGATCACCATTCGGTGACTTGTAAGGATGTGAAAAGCAAAGGATGCACAAATAGTTCTCATAATATTATAGCTCCTAAACATACCAACTCCAATAAGATCTAAGGCTAAACTACAGTAGTTGTTTATTTGACTAATAAAGGCCTATTACCTTTGAACCACTTTAGGAAGATTGGGTTGGCTAATGAATGAGAGAAAGAACATTAAAGTAGATACGTGAATGCAATAAAAGGTTAGTATGCGTATGTAAGTTGGTAGTTAAGTAATAGGTCACAATGGGTAATTATAAAAGGGTTGGGTAAACAGGTTAAATACAAAAAATTATCTAATACAAAAATGGGCTAAATGTAAATTTTCCATGCATAAAATTGACATATATATTAACATGCAGACGACACTCAGTTTGCAGACTTACCACACACGTGGGCATTCATGACACAACATAGCAGAACAGGTATAAAAATCGGGGTCACAACCACTTTTGTGACCGACACATTATTGGATCAAACACTTGGTTTGGGAGAGGCAAATTCATCTTGTTTATTGCAAGTTCGTTGTGATAATAAAATTTATTGTTACATCAAGACCATAGTCTCCCTTATATTGTCATCGAAAAATACGGTTTTCATAACCAGAATTTACCTAAACCGTACAAAAGAACTATCTGTTTCTATGTATACCATCGTTGTTCAAATGAAAAGGACGGAGCTCTCAACACAAACATACCTTTGCCATGTAGTTTTGTGAATGAACTTCCTCGGTTGCTCTCACGTCTTCAATGTCTTTGTGCCTGGGCCGAGATGCAAGGACCAAAATTATCAAATAAACCGAGAACCAAACCAATGAACACTGGTACTGCCATGCCCATGTTCCGATCACCCACCCACCGTTAAGATATTTATTTGTTTTACTTAACAAATGACAGCTAAAGCACATTATCATAACATAATAACAATCAATTAATTATAAAAAGGTTATGTTAAAAGCAAATTTTAATTAGTTGCAGATCAATTTGGTTGACTTTAGACCCCCAAGACCATCTCACCACTTATTGCTTCAGTAACTTGCGTTGCACTCGAGCCTTCAATTGCATTTACCTTGCCCTAAATGTTTTCACAAGAAAATGTCACCTGCAACTGTCTTCAGTTTCCTTTTTTTTCTTATATCTTTTTCTTTTTTGGTGTTGTGTTATTGGTTGTCGTTTTACTGGGAACCGTTTCGCCACTCACTACTTCATTAACTTTAGGACTCAAAACGTCACCCGCAACTTTCTTCTTTTTCTTATTTCTCTTCTTTTTTTTTTGAAGTTGTACTATTTGTTACAGTTTTACCCCAAACCCGTTTCACCACTCACTGCTTCATGAACTTTAGTAATGAAATGTCAACCAAGGCTATTTGATCAGTTGCATTTGTAGTTGGAATTGAACTCTTTTCCCCAACTGTAGCAGCTGGACTTAAAACCATCATCTTCGGATCAACGGATGCAATTGCACCTAGGCTTCCAGGATTTTTAGTACCTTCTTTTTTGTCCGCTTATTAAGATGCTAACAAACATAAACATGTTCATAATTAGTTTAACTGTTTAACTATAGAATCTCAAAAGCATCATTGAAGGCGGCATACCATCTCACAGGCTTTGTTGAAGGCATCAATGGCTAATTTACCAAGTTCACTAACAATTGGATCTTCAACTTCATTTGACTGCATTTCCCAAACAGTAGACTCAAGTTGAGTTCTTCAACTTCGCGCTGCTAATTAAACACATAAATATATGTGAATGTGTAAAAACATCAAAACAAAAATATAGATGAAAAATATGATGTTACATACAGTTGCTGCCTCAACCTCTTTAATCTTCAAGTGTAACAGTTCAAGATTATCGAGTTTCGTCACCACATAGCCTAAACTTGGTGGAAGGGGATATTTACATAATTTTGTCACATTGCCATTTGTTGATGCTTCAAGAGTACCAATGAACATAGGCGGATCCAAATCAACCAAGTGGCTGGGGGTGGTCCAATTGCCATCACTACTTGTGGGAAAACGCAGGGACACTAGAGGTCCGTCAACTTCACTTCCGAGTGGAATATCTGGCTGAAGAAATGAACAATAACTTTTTTAAGATCGGGGATATATTGTCATAACAATAACCAACATGACAGTTGTATAGATTTAATAATAGAGATCATTGAAAGGGTAAAAACCTTCGGAACATTCGCTGCAAGGCTGTTAAGAACAGCCTCAACATAACCACGTACTTCCTGAGCAATCCAACGGAGCTCTTCTCTCGATGAGCAGGCTTTTGGCCATTGTATCCTAAAAAATTACAAAATATTAACTGGTTAATTCTGATTATATAACAATATTATTTTAATAATAATGTAAATTTTTAACAGAATAGCTTAGAAAGTTGAGCCAACTTTTTTTACATGGGTCGACCTATAAACAGGTAAGTTTAAAATTAATATGTAAGTAGCTGATGTCATTATAACAGGTACCAGGTGAACCCAACCCGCCTGACCCATTGTGACCCAAAGAAAATTATTTATATATTTTTGAATTCACCTAATTTGATCCAAACAAATTTTTCTTGTTCCCGACCCAACTTGATCTGTTAACTGGTATTTGTATTTTCTTACTTTTTCCCGACCCAATCCTATCTTGTGAACAGGTAACCGTAAGAACTTCAACCCAACATGATGTGTGACTCAATCTACATGACCCATTCATTTTTCAGCCAAATCATTAAGCATATACATATAAGTGATTTCAAATTTACCTTGTTCTTCGACCTTCCCTTTCGTAGACCAGTAATTTCAGTGCACCTCTTTCATTGACCTGTAAAAAAACATTATTTCAGATTAAGCTTTTTCATAAATCTTAGTTTATGGTTACTTAAGAATTATGTCGCGTTAAACAAAATATAACAGATTCAAGCTCAATTACAAAAGACCAAGCAGTAATTGTTATTGCTCAAACACCTTTCTTCCCACTCCAAACTCGCCCCATTAAATCATTATCATGGCTGAATAAGGATGTAAATCTGTGTTAATATTAGATCAACAATGAGTAAGAATACAGATAAAAGCATACTTCTAGAGGCTATAATAAATTCTAAATGAATTAATAAGCAGGAAAATAAGCCGTGGTATGACACGGATATTCTCAGTTCTAATCGGATGCACTGCGAATCATCACGGCTTCCTATAATCCAATTCCTAATAAAATACACGTTGCAAGAAGTGACCGTAACATCACATTATTTATCTCCTTACCCTTAATACTCCCATTTAACATCAAAAAGTTACAAAATGATCATGACATATAAAAAATTAGTCAAATGTAATTGTGAGGCTCCCCCGCCAAGACGCGGGGACAATATCAGATTTAATCGAACCTGGTCAGACTCATCACAACCTCTTATATTAATTCAATATCAACATCATTCCCATCACATAGAAACTGATTTTAAAGCGCACTAAGCATATTTAAGCAATCAAAGTTCCTAGCCCGTCAAACCGAGAAACATGTGACACCAATGATACTTTCCTCTAAAGCAACAGCAAAGCAAGCACCGGCTTGTGGTCTCATAAAAAACGATACAGAACGCACAATTGTAACTGAAAAATAGTGCAATAGCATTTGCCGTTTGATTTCCAAAATAAATAAATAAATAAATAAAAGTTTGATACACCAGTTTTATTAATCACAAAACTTGAGCAACTAAAACATGGTATCCCAGCGCCTTTCTGCCAAATACAAAAAAAGAGATGCACGCAATATGACTTTTGTTTCTAGTGGAACATCAGAAAGCATAATTTCTGATTACTTCATGGTATCACAGGTCGTCCTTTGGAAACCGATAGGGTGCGGGGAATCGTAGGAGCATATTGTCGAAGGAAGGCAAGCCAACTGATGCGTTGCTACTTGGTACATGAACACGTAAATAGTTAACAAAATATCAGCCAAGGGAAAAAAGGTAGACCAATATGAAAAATGAGCGATGATTGAGCATTAAGTAGTTACGAAAGTAATGCACTTACAAAGTAACCACATAAAAAAACCATCTTCAAACCCGAAACATCAAATACAACATTCATTCGTCTGGATGAACCTATGAAACTATGAAAATGTTCAAGCCAAACCTATTAACAGTAATAGACTTCGTGAGCACCGAAACAAACCCTAAGAGTTATAAAATTAAAAAAAAAGTAACTTCAATTAGATCAGACAGAAGTGTATAGTGGCATCAGTAGAAGATCGGTAAACCAAATACTAACCTGGCCTTTTTTCGAGTTTTTTTGCGTTTGATTTTTATGTTGGCTATGGTTTGTGTTGTTGTTGTGTCATGGAAAAGACAAACTATTTACAGATAAGGAAACCAAATACAACCTGGGTGTAGTAATTATGCAGTGTTTCCAATCTCACAATCAAATCATACATTCATATGGTGTTTTTTAAATTTCTTATGGAAAAAAAATCACTTTGGAGGACTTTGCACCTGTTTCTATTGAAAACAAACCCATGCCAACCAATTGCATCCTGTAAACTTAATTAACCTGATGATAATTTATAAATAAGGGAAAAGAATAGATGAGATATAAAAAAGTGAAAGCGAGTACTTACATGTCTTTCTCCGTATAAATGAGATCAGGGAACGGGATAATTTGCGGGGCGTACGGAACTATTAGCCTTCATGTGGAGGGACTTTTTCAGTTTCAGCGTTAAATCTTCATGGTCAGGGAAACTTCAACCTACAACAATTTCTGTAACACTGATACATACCCAGAGGCAACGAAGACTTTTACAGTGAGCAAGAAGATTGGCAAGTTCAACACTACCTAAGGTTGCGTAACTCAGCATTGAAGACGATGCTATTAAGGGTTGTTTGATCTTGAGTTTCCCCTTGTAATGTATTCATAAAACATGTAAATTAACCTACAAAACAAATGAAAACACAAACACAGATGCATATTTACATGATCATAGTAAAATTCCAAAAAAAAAAGTGAGTTCTCGAACTATAACATTATTAAATCACCTGCTTCAGCCATCATTAGACACTTATCAGGTAGTACACAATCTACGATTATTATACTAAACTTCATTACCAAACTGATAATTTAAGGTTTTAACAACTAATGACATTTTTCTCACTGTTAAAGCAAATCATATTATTGAAATCTTGCTAAAGGTTCTTGGTCAGCCTGGTGTATGTGGAGCAAAATTCCGAATGAGGCACAATATCTACTGCAGCAAACGATTTGTAAACTACATATGTATTATTTGTGTATCTGGTAAAACATATAATGCCTGCAGTTCAGTCTGTTTGTGGAATGCCTGCAGCCCTAATTTCCAACCGCTGGCGTGTCATCTTCTCGTGAATCAAAGGCACTTTAAGGACCTCCAAACTGTTTGACAACGTGTAAATAGAAATTATATGAGTATATGATTGCAACTGGTTTGATAAAATTTCAATAAGCTCAAGAAAAACTATTTAGAATCCAATTAACCAAAACACATCAATTAGGGTTTCAAAAAGATTAAAAGATCGAAGCCAAGGAAACCCTAATTCTAAAATTGCAGCAACATAAACATGATCATAGCAGTATAAACCTCAAATGTTCCCATGTTCTTTTGATATTAGTAATAATAATCAAGCAGTGTAGTATCAGCAAAAATCGATTTAAAAGTTATTACAATCTGTGTATGCAAGAGGTGTTAGAGTTTCATTTATCACCTTTGTTACATCGGCAATGGCAGTTGAAAGCCCTAAACAATGATTCTGGAACCGACTTTGGTGAAACCCAAATATAACTAAATTGTCATGGCAGTAGAGTTATTATCCGTAGCAATAACCTTTCCATATAGTAGATGAAACATAACTGATATGGAGCCACTGAAGTTATCGTCATGGCAGTAGAGTTATTATCCCTAGCAATAACCTTTCCATATAGTAGATGAAACATAACTGATATGGAGCCACTGAAGTTTTAGGTTTTCCTAGGGCCAACGGCAAGCGAATCACAGACATAATCCTGAGCATGAACCACACCGGTGGCAAAATAATCAAGCACCTTTATCCTACCATATGATCCTGCAATGCCTGTATCCTTGACCTGCGACTCAGATGCATATATCAGTAAACGAAAACATTATGACACAAAAAAAAAAGAATGTAAAATATAACAAACGTACAGCTCTAATTTTTGCAAATCTTGGATCCAAAGCATAATCAAAATCTTGCATCCACTGGAGATCATTAGAGGAGATTCTGAGGAAACATGGATATTACGCTCTGTTCTCAAGTCAAATTTTTAAGAAGGGAAGGGGATGGGATGGGAAGGGGAAGGTAGGGAATGACATTGTGAAGAAAATGGTTATTTTTATTTGTGTTCTTGAGTTTTTATTTTAAGTTGGAAGGAAAGGAAAGGAACATACCCAAATNTATATATATATATATATATATATATATATATATATATATATTTTTTGGTGAAAATTAACATACACGAAAATTACAATTGAGATGTGATGACATGGCAATCACTACTGATGACATGGCGCTCAAAAAGTGATGACTCGCCATTGACCATGATTAGGTGGCTTTAATTTGGTCAAACGCCTCCTGTTATATATATATATATATATATATATATATATATATATATATATATATATATATATATATATATATATATATAATGCATGTAATACATATAGAGCAAGAAAACGAAATTAAATCCATGGCAATAAAACAAAAGAGGCATTCTTATATAGAATTATTTAAAGTAGATTATGTGAAAAACATAATCTTTAGTACATAAGCATACATTTATGCTTTTTAGTAAACTACACTAAGAAGATACTAAGTTTCCATCTTGAGGTTACTTGGACTTGCTTGAGGAACAAAAGGGTTTTGGTGAATTTATTGAGAATGATGGAGATTGCATTCAAAGGTTTGATGGTGATGGATTTGCTGTATTTGATGGTGGTGAGTTTGGAGCGGAAGTGTTTGTTTGAGTTAGTGAGGGTGATAGAGAAGACTTAGTGAGAAGATACTCAATCCAAGTGAAGTGTTCATTCAATGCAATGGTTTGTTGTTGGAGAAAGATGCAACAAGAACAATTGTTGACATGTTTCTTTATTTGATCTTGGTCATGGGGTGATGATGGTGAACTAGATGGTGGTGGATCCAAATTGCGTTGAGCAAGATGTAGGGCAAGAAGAGCATTAAGCTCATGAGCTTCTTTGAGCTCTTCAACAAACCTTTTATGTTCGTTGGATGGTGATGATGGAGTTGTTGAGTTGTGATTTGGCATGGGATTCATGTTTTGTTGAGAGTGGTGGTTATTGTCTTGGAATTGAGTATGTTCCTCAAAAGGATCATTGGGTAGGAGTGAGTGAGATGATTGTGGAATTTTGTTAGTGAGGGTGATGGTGAGGTTGTCTTGTTGAGTCAAGAGAGTTGTGNATTTGGCATGGGATTCATGTTTTGTTGAGAGTGGTGGTTATTGTCTTGGAATTGAGTATGTTCCTCAAAAGGATCATTGGGTAGGAGTGAGTGAGATGATTGTGGAATTTTGTTAGTGAGGGTGATGGTGAGGTTGTCTTGTTGAGTCAAGAGAGTTGTGTTGTTTGGGTAGTCATAAAGGTTTGATGGAGTTGTGGATGAAAGAGATTCTTCATGAATTGATGGCATTTTGGATGTGGTGTTTGTGGAGTGAGTAGCATGTGGAGTGTTAACAATGATGTTGGGGTTGTTGTTTTGGGGTAAGTTGCTTGTATGAGAATGAGGTTTGGATGTTGGTTGATTTGGAGTAACATCATTTGTATGTTGACAAGAGTCAAGTTTTCTTCTCCAAATTGGTTTGACGGAGATCTTAGCAACCTTTGAAGGCTTGAATCTTGGGTAGTTGGGAGAGGACATGATGGAGTGAATGATGATTTATGATGATGAGAGGTATTTATAGTGTAATGATTATGCGTTTTTGGAAGGATAATATGTGTTGTATTTGATGGACAAAATGTGTTTGTGAATTCAGGGAAATGAGGAATCAAAATAGGGTGAAATGGGCTAAAAAGCAGAAAGCAAACATGAAACCTCGACCTACAGATGGCCGGGCCCCTTAATTAATGGCCGGTCCCCTTAATTTTAAGGGGGCCGCCCCTTTGATTTAAGGGGGCCGCCCAGGCCTGAGGACTCAGGTTGCTAGAAACAGGTTTTTGGTAAAGTTTTTCCAGAAAGAAGTTGGTTTTGAGGTTTGGATTTGGGTAAGAACAACTCTTTAGGCAACTAGGCAAGTATTTTCATAGTGGAATTTACATAAAAAGCATACATGCTAGCAAATAAACATATAAACACAATTAAGCAAGCATATTAAGCCTAATAAACAATTAAGCAATTAATATCACCTAAAGCAACTAACTTAAGTGAAGGCACCTATTAGTGGCAAACTAGTGATGGAACAAATGTGACAATGAAGTTCTTGATTTTGTTCTAGTGTGTGCCTATATGAAATAAATGTGGAGTAAAGATTGCTTCGACTCTTATGAAAACAAATTATCCTAAGAAACTATCTTTAGTCTCCTTGAATTAACTTTACTCACTTCTAAATGTCATATATAAGTAATCATTGGATTATATACTTATAGATAACGAGAGTGAGACTATTATTCATGATTTTAGAAAAAACGTTTTTATCATTATTCAACAATAAGTTTTCCTAATCGTGAGAATGATTTTGAAATGAATTGAGGTTTTCCTTGAGAGTATAATTATGCAAACAAAATATCTCAATTCCTGATTTTGTGCAAAATAGAATCCTAGACTCAGATTTGAGAAGAAAAAAAGAAACAAAATTTCAGATGCTCAGATGACCGGCCCCCTTAAAGTGAGGCCGGTCCCTTTATATTTAAGGGGGCCGCCCTTATAAAATTAAGGGGTCCGCCCATCTGACAAATTTTTTTTTTCAGGAACTTGATATTTTGAAAATTTAAGAAAGTTCAATCAATTTGTTCCATCATTCCTAATCCTAAACGCAAGTGGTTAAATAATTCACGCTTAAGGGGCTTAGTAAATATGTCGGCAATGTTATCTTCCGAAGCTACCTTTTCTATTGTAATGTTTCCTTTTTGTACAATATCCCTAAGGAAGTGATGACGTATTTCTATCTGTTTAGTCCTAGAGTGTTGAACGGGATTCTTACTTAAATCTATAGCTCCTTTGTTATCGCATATAAAAGGAATATTTTCTAACCTAATGCCATAGTCTACGAGAGCTTGTTTCATCCATAGTGCTTGTTGACATGCCTTTCCGGCGCTTATGTATTCGGCTTCGGTGGTAGAAATAGCAAGAGCGATTTGCTTCTTCGAAAACCAAGACGTTAAACAACATCCCATAAACGTGCAAATACCGCCAGTGCTCTTTCTATCTACGTAGTCTCCCGCATGATCCGAATCCGCATAGACAATGGTTTCTCTGCCGGATCCTTTAGGATACCATAATCCTAAGTGTATATTGCCTTTAATGTATCGGAAAATACGCTTAACCGCTTCTAGGTGAGAGGTTTTGGGATCCTCTTGAAAGCGAGCACAAAGGCAAACACTAAACATGATATCGGGTCTACTTGCCGTTAAGTATAGTAAACTACCTATCATTCCTCTATACTTAACATTATCTACGGACTCACCTTTTTTATCTCTTGTGAGTTTGAATTCCGTAGACATGGGTGTCTTAAGTGGTTTAGAGTCTTCTAGGCCAAATTTCTTAAGCATTTCCTTAATGTACTTAGATTGGTTAAAAAATAGTCCATCTTCTAATTGTTTTATTTGTAATCCTAAGAAGAAGTTTAGTTCTCCTATCATACTCATCTCAAACTCATCATGCATAATTTTGGAAAATTCATCACACATTTCTTGACAAGTTGAGCCAAATATGATATCAGTGACATATATTTGAACAATGATAATATTTGGGTCACTTCTTTTAGTGAAGAGAGTGTTGTCTACCATTCCCATGGTGTAATTATGTTCAACTAAAAATGCTTTTAGTCTATCATACCAAGCCTTTGGATCTTGTTTAAGACCATATAAAGCTTTCTTTAGTTTGTAAACATAATCAGGTTTTGCAAAGTCAATGAATCCTGGAGGTTGTGCCACATATACCTCCTCATTGATAAAACCGTTAAGGAATGCACTCTTCACATCCATTTGGTATAACCTAAAGTCTAGGGCGCAGGCATAAGCTAAAAGGATTCTAATGGATTCTAATCAAGCTACGGGGGCATAGGTTTCGTCATAATCAATTCCTTCTTGTTGATTATAACCTTGGGCGACTAACCTAGCTTTATTCCTAGTTACTATTCCATTCTCATCTAATTTATTCCTAAATACCCACTTAGTTCCTATTATGGTCACATTCCTAGGATTTGGAACTAGTTCCCAAACATCATTTGTTTTGAATTGATTTAATTCTTCTTGCATAGCCATAATCCAACTTTCATCCTTTAAGACTTCATTTATATTCTTAGGTTCTATTGTTGACACAAAACAAAAGAAGTTATTTTTGTCTTGCGCTTGTGATCTAAGTGTTATTTGATTTAGGTGGCCTATGATATTGTCTAGTGGATGTGACTTAGATTCCTTATTATTTACGGCCTCGTTTTCTTCTAAAGTTTCTACTTCAATATCATTACCTAAGGTTTTTGTTTTACTAACCTCAATAGCTTCTTCCTCTATAACATCATCATCTTCTAAGGGTAATGTCTTAGGTGGTGGAGGAGCTTCATCGAAGGTTACGTTTAAGGATTCTTCTACTTTCATAGTGTGTTTATTTAAGACTGTGTATGCTTTACTATTTGGCGAATATCCTAGAAAAATTCCTTCATATGACTTAGGGTCGAACATAGTGAGATAATCCTTTGTATTAAGAATAAAACATTTACTTCCAAATACCTTAAAGTAGCCTATATTTGGTTTTCTACCTCTTAATAACTCATAAGGAGTTTTTCCTAGAATTCGTCTAATAGACACCCTATTAAGTATATATGTTGAAGTATCTACGGCATGACACCAAAATTTTTGTGGGATAGATTGCTCATTTAACATAGTTCTACTCATTTCTTGTAAAGACCTATTTTTCCTTTCTACTACTCCATTTGATTGTGGAGTACGTGGAGCGGAAAAGTTGTGAGATATTCCATTTAAATCACAATATTTTCCGAATTGTACTTCGTTATCAAATTCCCTACCATGATCCGTCCTAATTGAGACTATAGAACATCCTAGCTTATTTTGTATCATTTTACTAAATGTCTCAAATTTTTCAAAGGCTTCGGTTTTATCACTTAGGAACCTAGTCCACGTGTATCGTGAATAGTCATCTACTATAACTAAGGTGTAGCGGTTGCCACCGTAGCTCCGCACCGCGGATGGACCGAAGAGGTCCATATGAAGTAGTTCTAAGCATCTAGTAGTGGATACTATATTCTTAGCTTTATGACTCACATGTGCTTGTTTTCCTATTTTACAAGCATCGCAAAAGTGTTGATTATATTTTAGACTAGGCAAGTTTCTAACTAGTTCCTTAGACACCAAAGATTGTATTTGTTGCATGTTTGCATGACCTAATCTCCTATGCCATAAGGTGGAGTTTTCGTCTAAGGTCGCTAGGCATATCCTATCTTCCAATTTATCTCCTAGTTTCATGACATATACGCCGTCTTTCCTAATTCCTCTACCTATGACTTTATCATCCTTAATAATTACACTATTCTTATCGGTACAGATAACCCTACACTTATTGTCACATATTTGACCTATACTAAGCAAGTTATATGTTAAGTTATCTACATGTTCAACATTTTCAATAGTTAGGGAGTCTTGAGAGATCGTACCTTTGCCTATGATTTTTCCACGACGATCAGTACCAAAAATAACGTTACCTCCGTTGTATGCTTTGTATGTAGAGAATAATTTGCGATTCCCCGTCATATGTATTGAGCACCCACTATCTTTTACCCATTCATCAGGTTCCAAATTAATTCCTAGGCATATTTCATTTGATGCTTGAGCGACAAAACATTCTTGTTTAGTATTTTTGTCTTCATCATCAAATCTTTTCCTTCGGATTGTTCTTCTTCTATCTTGTGCTCTTTGTCTCTTTTTAATAAGTCTTTTGAACTCTTTAGCAACCTTTGCATATTCTTCGTCTTCACTTTCGGAACTAGAATTGTCATCGTCACTTAGTTCCTTCTCGGTTGCCATCTCTACACGTTCTTCTTGTTCATTCTTGTCATGACTCGTGTTGCCTTCGACATCATTACCTTCACACAAAAAATTTGAACTAGTAGCACTTGTACTCACTTCAACTAAATATTTGTCTACTATACTTTCTTTTGCTACTAACTTATGTGCAAGTTTTTCTTTGGCTTGACATTCTTCTTGATGATATTTTGAAAGACTTTTCCACATGTCGTTTGCCGTTTGACAAAAAATACTCTTTCATACTCTACTCTTGGTAGTGCTTTGTATATAATGAATTTTGCCAAGTTATTTTGTTTTTCAAAAATAGTATTTATTGATTGAATATCACCAATTGAAATGACATGCCAATGATCATAGTCTATTGATTTCACATAACTTTCGAATCGGTTTTTCCATTTAAGAAAACTTTCATTTTCAAGAAATGGTGGTTTGAAAATAATTTTCCCTTTTAAATATTTTTCCATTTCCATAGATCGATTTCAAATTTTAAAATACAATATATTTTAAAAATCTTGTTTGACGTGGCTCCTGATACCAATTGTGGAAAACTAGAAGGGGGGTTGAATAGTTTTACGTCTTTTTAATTTACAAAACTTTGGTTATGAAAAACTTTGATTCTAATTTTATGTGAACTCAACTTTCTCACACGATTATAAACAATTTAGTCTACTAAAGAATATAATGAAAAACATGTTAGTAAGTAAGTAAAGAGATAAAGTTAGAAAGATAGCACCGTGAGACAAAGGATTTATAGTGGTTCGGCTACGAATCTCCTCTTCGTCCTACTCCACTCCCCGAGCACCTAACTCGAGAGTTTTCTTCACTATGTCAACAAGCTCCCTTATGGCAGAGAAAACCTTACACAACTTTTGCTTACACCAATTAACGACACTAAGCTAAATGTCGGGTTCTAATTGTAGCTAGAACCAATCTCACACCACTACACAACTTAGCACGACTTCTGCACACCTTGTACACACCACAACTTCTTCACTACTTCACACCACTTCACTACTTCTTCTTCTCTACACAACTTCTACTTCAACTAACACACCTAGATCTATCTAATTACTAGCACAACACAACTTCACAAATGATTTACAAAATATACAATACTTATCTACAATACTTCTTAAACTCGATGTTGAAGGAGTATTCTTCTCTTGCACTTTGGATGAGGAAGGATGAGGAGGGATTGAATCACTTGAAACAAAGATTAATAATCTTATGATCAAAGGGTTTAGAAAGATGTTTAGAGAGGATTGGATCTGAAAATTTTAGTGCAAAAGGTGAGGAAAAAATGCAGGATTGAACCTGTATTTATAGGCAAAGAATTCTGACAACAGGAGCGTGTCGGCCCCCTTAAATGGTGGCCGGCCCCCTTAAAATTAAGGGGGCCGCCCTTCTGTAACGGCCAGAAACTTTGTCTTTTTCTGGGGAAAGTTTATTTGGTGAAAAACTAACTGATTTTGGTTAAAAATTTGAATTCATATATTTAGTATGATTTAAACATTTTCCTTTATTACCAAAAGTGTTTTTCAAAAATAGATGATAGGTTTATTTAATTCTATAAACTTTGTAATAATTAAATAAATATCCCTTTGATCATAAAATGTATTAGGCATTTGTTTATTCATACCTTAAGTGATTTAGTTGGATAAAATGATATAAACTAACTTAATACTTGTTTATGTAGTAATTTTACGTTTAATGTTTTTACATTTTGTGATCGTCAAAACATAGAGATATCGATAGATATAAATAACGTTTTTATGCGTTATTTATATCAACAAATGTGACGTTTTGGACTTAAATGTAAAGCTCTCCCATACGCGCTAAATTCTTTGGTATACCAATGCACATATTGAGGGGGAGCAAAATGGCTTGTGGTTACAAAAGGATCTGGCATTTCATGCGAGCGTGACTCAGAATTGACTCATGAATTGATGAAACACAAATGTTTGTATTCGAAAGGATTTATCCAAGTAGAAGGTACCGTTTCGAGAAGCTCTTCTTAGATGTATACTTTGACGGGTCTAACTTCCTTATTAAGGAATGTTAACAACTTCAAGTTAGTTATTAGGGCTAGTTATCACCTAAAAGCTGATAATGGATCCCTTTAACTAACTTGAATTTGTTAACATTCCTTAATAAGGAAGTTAGACTCATCAAAGTATACATCTAAGAAGAGCTTCTCGAAACGGTACCTTCTACTTGGATAAATCCTTTCGAATACAAACATTTGTGTTTCGTCAATTCATGAGTCAATTCTGAGTCACGTTCTCATGAAATGCCAGATCCTTTTGTCACCACAAGCCATTTTGCTCCCCCTCAATATGTGCATTGGTCTAATGATCGAGAGAACAGCTGTAAAGCAAGAACCACGCGATCGTTGTCCAACGAGCGGTTGAAATTGATCTATCACTCAAGTCGTGGGAGTTATGTGAGATGAATGGTTTAAAAGATGTGAATTTGTTTATTATATACACAAAGATTTGCATAAAAGTTAAATGAAATAAGTTCAACTCGAAAGAAATAGTTTAACTAGATTCGAAAACATGAAACTAATAAGCTAAAAGAAAATAAAGTTTAATCTGAAAGAAAGAAATAAGTAAATGTTTTTGGTTTTGTTTTTTAATTAACGAAAAGAAAATTAACTAGTTAAAAGATTTAAAAGAAAATGTCGACAGAGTAACGGTAGGAAATGAAATAAAGAAACTCCACTCGATAAACGATGAGGTGCAAATAAGCCTAGCTCGGCTGAGAAATAAACACACACTAAGAGATTAGGACTTGAAAACTAAAAATAACTAAAAACTCAAACTCTCTCCTTATAAAATTTCCAAACTCGCTACATAAAATTAAAGCCAAACTCGCTATGAAAAGAGAGAAAAATGAAACTCGCTAAGCCAATCTTGAAAACCAAACTCGCTAGGTCATCTAAAATAAACTCGCTACGTAAATTAAACAAATGAAACTCGCTAGGTCAAGTTGAAACAAAACTCGCTATCCTAGCCAGTCACATACTCGCTAGGGTTACAAAAGTTAGCTTACTCGCTATGATAATTGGAAACCACCTAATTCGCTGGACAGAAAAATTAGGACCAAAACTCGCTATCCTAGCCAAGTACAAACTCGTTACATAAAGAAAATAGCTTACTCGCTATAGTTTTTCGAGAAATTCTACGCAGCTATGCAACTTAATAAGCCATCTCGCTAAAATGGGGGGTAAAGGTATTCGAAGATTAATTTTATGTGAAACTAAAAAGAGACCTTAGAAACTTTATTTGACTCAATTATTAAGCCAAAACAAAAACTCAAATCAAGTATAGTAAACGCAATAAAATCAAATAAGCAAAAAACATATTCTAGCTTGTAAATGAAAGTAGTTTAGGAACTCCAAATAAAGATTAAAAAGTAAAGGATAAGACTTGAGAACTTGAAATAAGCTAAAGAAAAACGTTAACCAAAAGCTCTCACAGCTAGAAAACCCAATAAGCTCAATCATCATAAAGGCACGAAATTTTCATGCAAGGTGGTGCATGAGACTTATATGAGCTATTTTAATCAAGATAGAATAAGTAAGCTTGAAAAGATGAAAGAAATGCAAATAAGCTGGAAATAAGCAAAGTTAAAAGATTAAGACATGGGAAAAAAAACTTGCATAATAAAAATCTTAACTACAACATGAAATAACTAAGACTACCCAGACTAAAATGATGGCCATGGAGTTATTTAAGGGAGTCTAGGTGCGGCTAAATCCTTTTTTAGCATTTTACTGCACTTAGCACCTTTGTCTTATAAATTTGTTACATAAAAGGCATAACTAGGAGATACGCACTATCTTTACTTTTAAACACGACTATAGTCCTTGTAACTTGAGGTGATGAGTTGACAAAGTTTCCAAAGATCTTCACATAATTAAAAGATCACTTGCTTGATTTATGAAAGTATATTAGCTCATCATCCACTGGCTTGATTAAGTGTTTGGTACTTTCTTGAGCCTTTGAAAAATAATTGCATCTTCACGGGGCTTTTCATGAGTAGATTTTCTTTTGCTCTCTTTCAAACCTTTTCACATCTCGTGCTCCTTTTTGGGCTTAGTGTGACTTTTTGATGTTTAGCAATATCCATATGCACAGTCAGTAAACACAAAAAAACACGATATCTTGGTTTTACGGCGTTAGTTTTTTGTCCAAAATAGTATATAATGGTGAAAAAGTATGTTGAATAAGCACATACCAAAATCCCCCAGACTAAATATTGCGTTTTTTGGCCTCACGCAATGTTAACACATCCGCCCTTAAGGGTAATATTTCAAAACCTCTCCTTACTAACTTTGAAAGTAGTCAAACCGGTTCAAGAGAAATTCGAAACCAATTTATTCCGTAAAACGCCCCAGCTTCCATTTTAGACTATGTAATCATATATACATATTTTAGCATATGACGGTGTGAATGACTTTCATTATGCTTTCGAATAACGATTAAGGTCTAGAGCAAGAACACGACATAGAAAAGTGACGAATTGGATAAATTCACGTCCACTGATTTTCACAAGTTCCCAAAACTAAGCGTAAAAACGGATCATTGTTTAATTACAAGTTAGATGCCAACGCTACTCATGGAAGTTACTCGTGTACCTCTTGCTCCCATTTTCCTATTTTTGTATCTCATTATTTTATTTTTGTGAGAGAAATGAATTTCTTCATAAGCCTCTCGTTTCGTAATTTTTAGTCCGATAAAGATACCAAATTCAAACGCTAAGTAGTTATCGATCTTCTCTTAAGAAGGTTTGCAAGAGAAATGTGGTCCACATCAAGGATATTGGATACATACAAAGACTTTGGAATGCATCAAAAATAGACATAAGTTGGCGAGTACATTTCACGTGCACCTCATGCGTCCGGTCTAGGATCGTAACATGCACCTCACGCGTGACCAACTTTAGTCTTAACACTAGAACTCATAATCCATAAATCTTCAACATACATCCTTATTCTTTCTTTTCTTTTTCTTTTTATTTTCTTGATACTTAACATGCACCTCACGTGCACCTCTTTCTTTTTATTATTTTTTTTTTTATTTTTTTTTCTTTTTCTTGCCTTAGTAACTTCTCAACTCCGAACCTTCACGGTTTCAATCCATGACCTACCGCCAACTGCTAGGGTTGGAATCTAGGATCCAAGGCCCGATCTCAATCCGAAGTCTTGAAGCACCTTAGCTCATACATAACAACGGGCTTTTGGGTAGCTCCGAAACCTCATGCGTACTACGCTTATACAACGATATACAATACAACTCGAGATAATGGCGTGTATCCATGATGTGTACCCAATTTCCCAAGCAAAGATTCTCTTAAGAAGATAAAGAACTACTCATCGGCTAAACCTAACATCTTTAATTATTTTGCACATATATGGGGTGAAACAATTTTGTGGGAACAAAAAGTCATGAGTACCTTCGATGAGCTTTAAAGAGATCAAACTACTCTATGCTTAGCATCTAACTTCTAAAGAAACTCTATCATTTCACGTTCTCCGCATATTGAAAATCTCAAATAATGAGATCCGCGAATGCTTAGCCATAATCATTTTTAAAGATTATATAGGTTAAGGGAGACAAGCTAGGGCTCAACACGCCCGGATCAAGTCAAAATTTTTATTCTCACTCTTACCTAGTAGGAAAGTCAAAACACGGTGTCAAAACTTTTATTCTATTTTTGCATAATTTTTAATTTTTCTCATTTTTTCTTTGGAATTTTTCAAAATTTTTCAATTTTTGTGGATTTTTGAGGAAAAACGGGGTTGCGTAAGTAAACGACAAAGGTGAAAGTGCTAGGTCAATCAAATCGAAGATTCACCCCCCAGACTAAAGATAAACATTGTCCTCAATGTTTCCAAGGTAAGGGTAATCCTAACAATAAATCTAAGGCCGTTTATTAAGTATGCCAAAGATACCATTAGTCGATAAGATTTTGGATATAAGATTTCCAAGCAATCAGCAATACATGGGACTCGAGTGGAGATGAGACGATCCACGAGCACGAGAGTCATCATGAATTGGGGAAATCCTGCACAAACACAAACAACCAAGCAAACACAAGATTGGAGAAGGTCGCCCTCCTCTCGTTACTTATTAGATAATAAA